>JTDE01014987.1:0-11187 GCA_014338405.1 Paragonimus skrjabini miyazakii | reverse complement strand
TAATAGCAATGGTTCGGGCAAAATACAGAGATGTAGTCCGTGGATGTGTTAGTGGAGTGTCGGGTGGAATCCTATAGATTTCGACGTAAGGACCTACAGGATGGAAACACTGTGTAGTCCACGGAGCACTGTAGCCGTGTTCTGTTCACCCGCGTGCGAGAGACCCAGACGAGTTATGTTCGCATGTGTGTACGGTCTCGTTGTCTTGTCAGCTCCGGTGAGGACACTGGGTTGACTCACGTGTCATAGACTAATGTCCGAGATGGGGTTTGTTGTGTGTGCTGCTGTGTGTGTTTATGCGTGTGTGCACGTGACATTGACCACAGTGGTGTTGACAAACTGTGAGTCGTTCGCAGTCACTGCGGGTGCAAGCGCGTAAGGTTCGCTAAGCGGTGGATGTGTGGGCATAACATTCAGGTCAAATGCCGCAGTAAGTCGATCCAGGCATATGACCTTGACCACACAACGGTGTGCTGCTACACACTTGTGTGAAATACAATTTTCGAGCCATGACTGGCGTGCCGTGAACTCTTTTGATCGGTTAAAGATAACGTTCTCGTCATCATTTTGCCGCATCCGTCTGATTGTTCGTTAAGCATTACTATGATTGTCTCGGGCAGATGAAACCGTGCATAAGTTCGTACGAACGGAATATACATTGCATTGGGAAACACAAGATGGTTTGTGGTATTTTGGGATGCGTTTTAGATAACATCTTTCCTTGGAGAACACACATCACGAGATGCCAACAGTTCGTTCACATCCCTTAGTTTATAGCATAAACATTCGGTAGAACATTCTTGGTTGGGCTTTAGATAAGTAAAAAGATTATTGTTAGTACCAAGTCATTAACCCTAGGGGTCTGTGTGCATGTGTGATTGGACGACGATTAGTGAGTGCCATTGCTTCAGGGGATCTGAGTAATTTTGGCTGTGATTGTACTGTAAGGAGTCGACTGAGGTGAACAGCCCAACAACGCGACCTAGTTGTGTGTTTTATTTTCTGCTGCAAGAGATTGGACTCCGATGCAACGTACCGTTACTATTTTCTGTTACACATTTTTCCACAATAAACCTTTGACCATGTGTTCAGCTGTTCATTTTCCTAGGCTCCTGTCTGTTTCCGTGATACACGCATCATACGACTGCACGTGGACTGACTTTACTCCCCACCTCCAGTGCAAATCCAAATCGCGACAAGCACCAATTTAGCGGGTGTCCTTATATAGAGTTTATTCGATTTTGTTCTGGTAACTGGAGGAAGTAGATCATAAATGCACTTCTCGTGATATACATGTTATAATTGTGAACAGTGGTGGTGCTGTTCATAGCTCGGGTTGATGGTTCTGATATTGATACTGGTATGTTCACCAAGCTTGGCATGCTGTCCAGTCCACTACACACGTCGTGAATAAAACGTTGGAAGGCCTGAGCAACGTTGCTCAGACCGAACGGCATACGTAAAAATTCGGAAAATCCGAAGCGTGTTTAGTCCATACTTTCTTACAAGAGCGAAGTATATCGTCTGACTTTCAATCTACTGCTCTTATCGTAAATTCTACTAATTCTATTGATCCCACGCACCATAAACCACAATCAATCACTGTTAGCGGTGATCCCAAGCATTCCTTTATTAATGACAACTGTAGTGTTGAGTCATTTGTTTTGCATAAATTGAACATCATTCACAACTGATCAGAGCTGTCGCATTCCCATAGATCTTCCAGTGGGCCCATTTCGAAAAGATGCGAGTTTCGTTCCCACTAGAGCTCGTCAGTAGGGCACATCCTTACCATAATCCCTTTTTACTCACCAATGGTGAGCTATCCAGGCCGTTCAGCGCCATAACTGATGTATCACAAGGTCCTATACTGGGTCCTCTATTATGCTTAGTCTAAGTTAACGACTTCCCAGGTACATTCAACTCTCCCGTTGGGATGTGTGCTGACTATACGAAACTTTGGCGCGTTTTACACAGCGCTGAAGACGCAGAATGATTTCAAAGAAATTTGGATGCTCTGCATCTATGGTACTTGAAAAATCGATCGCCCTTCAACATTCTCAATTCAGAGATTGTGAACGTTCGTCACCACAGAACTAGAGCGGTGGCGCTACCCTAGCAACTGTCTACCAGGATCGCGACCTGGATACCGTTGTTACGTCAGACCTCTACCCTAGTTCTAAAATTATGATGCTGGTGAAGAAAGCCAATAGTAAGCTAGCAATGCTCAGTAGGGTTCTCAGGAGTTTCCCAGCCGATACCTTCACCCGCATCTATAGCAAACTGGTGAGTCCAATTTTTGGATTCAACATTCAGGTATGTGCACCGCATTGGAAAAAAGACGCAACTATTCCAGGGGTTATCCAGACACGGTCCACTGAGAGGGTTTAAGGTATATCCATCTTGTCATATAAGAACCGTCTGTCGGAACTGGAACTAATTTTCCAAGTCGACAGGCGTTTTAGAGGCTACCTTATACCAATATACAAGGTCTTATACTCCCCGAGTCAACACAGCAAAAATCTTTTCAAACTTGGTGATGTAGTGAGTCCCAGAAGCCATAAGTACGAAGTTTGGAAACCACGTATACGTGATACTGCGTCTGTCGCAAGAAATTTCGGGAAGTGAATTTAACAGATGAATTAGTGTGCTGAAAATTATCCGTAGGGAGTAAAATATGTCGTAAAACTGCGAATTTATGAGGGATCCGTGAATATCTGGCAAAATCTTGGTGGTATCGTTCAATAAGTTAAAAATCATCAGTTTCTGAGACGAAAATGTTGACGTACTTTGGATGGTTTGTTTTAACTCACCGTTAATGTGTTTGTCCTTCATTTCGCGCAAAGATTGAAAATAACAATGGTAGGTGGTGTGATGGCACTTATGCGTTTTCATGCTAAGTATTAGTTTATGTTCGATTGATAGTTAGTCGTTCTATGTTGATAAATGATTATATGTTTATAAATTTTATTTTAGGTGATGGATTATCTTCAGGGATTCAAAGATCTATTCCAAGATCGGGAATTTTCTAGCTTCCAAGAATTCCGAAGTTGTTTGCAGAAATATATGAAGGAATACAGTGTTTTCCACGTGCTTGGTTCAAGTAAGAAATCAAGCAATGCATGCTTGAAGTATGATAATGTGAGTGTGAATACTACTGAGGTTACATGGTAGATGGCGTACAGATGTACCAAGTACAAGCGACGTAGGAGCGAAAGCCGTGGATTACGACGTGTTTAGTGAGTTGAGTTCACTTACGTTCAATTGCTCAGTTCTCGTGATACATGCTGTCAATCACGCTTTAACGCGGCTAGGAGAAAAACGGTGTTGGTGGTTAGCTCTTTTACTTTAGAGCACAACCACGACCTCACTGCCTTGCTGTACAAAGCACACCCAAAAAGTCGCCGTCTCACTGCAAGTGACGTGAGCGACTCTAGGCATTTGTTCGATTAAACTACTCAAACTGCGGAGTTGAAGCAGTATACTGCGGATGTCTATGGCAAGTATCTAACGACAATGGATATTTGCAACATCCGTCATCGTTTAAAACCTCCAACAATAAGTAGGTTGGCTTGTGTACATTGATGTTGCAGAAAACCTGCCCCAAATTCTCGATCACGTTGAGAAAAACGGCGTACTGCGTGTCCTCACAGACGACGGTGATAGATACGCGTACATATGCTTCGCGCGGAGGGAGCAGGTACGGTTGTTCAGACGTTTTCTCGATGTGGTCAACGCCGATGCCACACATGGAACCAACCGCCACAAGTGGGTCCCATATCAGTTTACATATGCGGTTGCAGCTTGGAGCTATATCAATTTCTTGTCACAGACGGGATGGGCCATGGAAGACCCGTGATGTGTTCACACATGGTTACGTTCGGAGTGAAAAGTACTCTTCTCTCTGTCGCTTATTTGGGTCATTTCGTGATGTGATGGGTGATCACAAACATGTTAGGACGTTTGTGATGGACAATTGGCGGCGCAAATGCGAGCAGCACGAGTCGTGTTTGGGTGCGACATAATGCCGTGTAATTTCCATATTCGAGATGCCGTGGGTAAACATGTAAGTTGGTGTCGTTAACCCTGTAATCTCCATTTGGACCAACTCATTTGGAAGCGTTGTGACTATGGGGTGCAGGTAGGTTGACTGTCGAGCATAGACGTCAATGCGCCCAACCATAGATAGTGATGCTTTGTGCAACCATGTGCGCTCACAGACTACGACCATGTATCTATAGCTTACGCCCACGTTGTTGATTATACAACCTCACATGTAAGTCAACTGTCATGAACAGTTTAATGGATTACTAATTGCATAATTCACAGAAAATTATTTCGAAACTTATATTTTGCACGTTCTTCATTCTTTTGTCGCTAAACCTCTTTAAATTAACCGTCTAAATTTCAGCTACCTCGCCAACGCATTTTTCCCTCGAAATATCGCAATTCCTCAACGTCCCTGATAAAAATGTTTAGCAAATTAAAACAAACAACTTTCCGACAGAAAAATGGGCACATTTCATGTATTATGATATACTCAGTCAACTAACATTCAGAATACATCGAAACTCACATGTTAACGGTCTACCCAAGAGGGCATTTGCTCCCTGCAGATAGTTTCAACAATTAATGTTTTACATCAACCCTGTTTTGGAATAGACCTCCAAATTAGATTCGTCAATCTGCTCAGGTATCCAACGTGGAACTGTAGTGACCTGGAGGCGACCCCGGCCTACTGGCTGTACGATGTGTAAAATACTTGCCAAAATCCTAGTTCAAACTGTATATGGGATCGTAATGATCTTTATCTGCCGTCCGCTTGCTGCATGCGACCGCGTTTGTTTGTTTGCATGCTTGTTGGTCTATGCACGCCATGAACACTCTTCATGTTTGTTCGCGCGCTCGACGGTCGGATCCTTAACCTCCCTAGTTGCGTCTGCTTATCTGTGTCTTTTAGCGCTGATTGAGACCCATTGTAATTATCGTGTAATATACTTTCGGTCTCCCTCAATTATTGGTATTTTTGTTCCACATCTTGTAGGCGTTGTGCACATCTGGGAGAGCGTTCAGTTGGTGTACGTACGCACTAAACTGGTAGGCCCGCATATCTTTTAATTTTCCGCAGGTATATTTTGTCTTTCTGATGCAAGTTACCGCTATTTTTTTCATTTATTTATTTAATTTTAATCTCTGTTACTGTCGAAATAATGCAGGAACATATTTTTTAGTTCGCCGGACGTTTCCCTCAGTGCACCTCTCGTTCCCATGGCGCCTATTAAAGAGAATAACTCTCGCAGCTGGTTTGCTCAACTGAAAGCGAATTTTGCATTGAGAAACGTAATCACGTAACTAACGAAGTTCCATCGAATGGTCGCTGCTCTCCCACATCACCTCATGGACGAAATGGACGTTATTTTGGAGATGTCAGATTCGGTTAAGCCATACGAGCAGCTTAAAGTGGTCATTATCAAGTGCACCGACCTTTCTGATTGCCAACGCATCGCCCAACTCCTGAGTACTACCGAGCTAGGCAACCGGAAGTCTACACAGTGTCTACGCCACGTGTAACGTCTCTCCGGCTCAACTCAGCTCGAGGAGTAATTCATGAGAGAAGTGTGGATCCAGCGATTGCTTAGGGATATGTAAAATATCCCAAGAGTCAACACTTCGACGGCGCTGTCGCAGTGGGCTGACACCGAGGGCCGCATCTAGGAAACATACGGACAAAAGGTCCCCAAAGTATCCGCGCCAGCGCCGGAATCACTGGAACTCCAGGTCAACCGTGTGAGCGAACTCACACACCAGATCCAGGCGCTTAGCACGCGGAGCTCGCGCCCGCATTTCACCTCACGTAAATCCAACAGAAGAGCCTCCCGGTCGAGTGCTAAGAGGTGACGAGTGCCTACAAGATGTGTCAACCCTGATCATTGCTTGTACCACCAGCAGGTTAATGGCTGTGCTCGCCTCTGCCACAGTCCCTGTTTCTTCTCCCAAAAGGTTCAAGAAAGCTAGCCGGCCAGCACGTCGCGACGACCGACGCTACTGACTCCTGAATACGCCTGTTCTTCATTCGAGACCGCGAATCGGGATTTCGCTGCCTAATCGACACTGGTGCATCGATCAGCGTCCTCCCACCGGATTCTCGCGAACGATTCACGCAGGCTCAGTCAACCCTACGTGCAGCTAACTGTGCGTCTACTACCGTCTATAGTCGGCGTTCACGTGCATTGAGCTTGGGCCCTTGCCGTACTTTTCGATAGCTTTTTACTGTCGCAAACGTCCAACTGCCAATCGTTGGCATCGATTTGGTCTCGAGCATTTCGACCTACCAGTCGACCGTAAGACGAACTTGCCTGTTATCAGGACTTCGACTAACGTGGCTCCAATCAGTCCTGTGTACTACCTGGTCATCACGAAGCGTTATGCCTCTTTTGTTCAACAACTTCGTCTTCAGACGCCCGACTTCACTACTTCCAGCAACTGGTGTAACGCAACACCATATCGTCACCACTGGCTCGCCGGTTTTCGTTAAAGCTCGTCGTTTAACAGCGGAGAAATTGAAAATGGCGCGCGCCCGGTTCGAACGCATGCTCAAACTTGGCATCATTCTCTTGTAAAATTGCCCCTGGACCTCGCCCCTCTATATGGTGTCGAAAAGGTCAAGAGATTGGCCTGCATGTGGCGATTATCGCGCGGTCCAAACGTTCCAACAGTTCATCGACGGTGACACAATAGTCTTGGACTTCGTCCACTCCCATATCGACAACCTCTTGGTGGCAAGTTCCTCCAAAGAAGAGCACCAGAACCATCTGCGATTGCTCTTCAAACGACTTGAAGCATGCAGTTACACTGTCAACGCGGATAAATGCTTTTTCGGCCAATCAGAAGTTGAGTTCTTATCTATTAACACGGCATCCGACCGCTGACCGACAGGGTATAAGCGATTCTAGATTTTCCCCGTCAAAAGCTTTTGCTGGTGTCCATCGTTTTAACGGTATTGTATACTTTTATCGCCGTTTTATTGCTCATTGCGCATATATTATACAACCGCTGACCAACTTACTTCCTGGCCGTTCCAACGAAAACGTCGAGTTTCAGAAGAAGCTGTCAACTCTTTCAACTACACCAAAGGCGCGCTAGCCGCGGCAGTGATGCTGCACCGCTTCGACGCAAATGCCACCACTAGTATAGCCGTAGACGCGTCCGACAAAGCTTTTGATGCCATACGCCAACAGTTTGTCAATGGAATCTGGAGACCAATTTCAGTTTTCTCCAGACGTTTATTATCCGCTGAAACTGGGTACAGTACGTTCGGTCGAGAGTTACTAGGTGTCTACTCGGCCGTTCGTCACTTTCGATATGCCGTTGATGGTGGCCAGTTTGCGATGTTCCTTGAGCATATACCACTGGTACATGCCTTTTATAGTCGTTCTGAGCGTCACTCGCCCCATGAAGGGCGCCACTTGGATTTCATGTCGAAATTTCCGACAGACGTACGACAAGAATACGAGTAATTGCGGGGAAACAAAATTTATATATCACGATAATTACAATGGGTCTCAATCAGCGCTAAAAGACACAGATAAGCAGACGCAACTAGGGAGGTTAAGGATCCGACCGTCGGGCGCGCGAACAAACATGAAGAGTGTTCATGGCGTGCATAGACCAACAAGCATGCAAACAAACAAACGCGGTCGCATGCAACAAGCGGACGGCAGACAAAGATCATTACGATCTTATGTTCCACTTTGCCAACCCTATTAACCCGGAAAAAGATACGAGCCAAATTAGTGTAAAATATTCTTATATTTTGAATAGATGTTCGACTGAAATCGGAGCCATTAGCAGCATTCAGCTTTTTCAAAAGAACCTGGATAGCTTCCTTACATCATCAAACATACTGTTAATCTTCATATCTTGTACATCTTCTGATTACCTTTTTGAGCGTGATCCGGAGAACATTTAGCCGTCAGCAGGGTAACCGTATGTACCCGTCTTTACTGTCAGGGTCCCATTTGAAACAGCTTACCTGAAACTGTTTAATGCGTATCCACCGATTACTCGCACATCATCTAGCACTTGATTTATTACGCCTTCACGAAACCGCATCATTTTATTCATGTGCGCCACTTATATAGAATTGTACTTAGAACAAAACGAAAAAAACAGGATTATTTCTCACAGGTACACTTTTCCCCATATTATATACGCCCATTCATAATAACCTGTTCACCTTGGTAATCACTCAGGCTATCATTAATGGTAGCCGGTATTGACGGTTGACTTGGATGGCATACAAAAACTTCCCACGGAGAACTGTGGAGGATAAGATACTCCTTCGTTTACCTTATATAATCTCGTTATAACCCCAGTTCACATTGTGCATTATCTCCCCTGCCTCAAACTCTCCCCATTAACCATTAGTAACTGCTGCGTGCTATGAAATATATATACTACCTTAAACATTGATCCTGTAAAATAAACTGACGTCAAAAATATGTAATGAACCCACTGAAACGTCAATTCATATTGTGCATTGCCCCTTGCCTCGAAACCCTCCTCGTCAACCATTAGTTACTGTTGTGGGTTATGAAATATAGACTCTAGCTTAAACATTGGCCCTATAAAACAAACTGACTTCAAAACTTCGTGTGAAGTTTTGATTATCACGCGATAATCATTCTAGAGGTATCTGCTGGTCACCCAATTATCGCGGAATATTATAACAATTACTTGCCAATATTATATACTTCATTGAAAAAACACAAAAATATTAATATCGCGCGAAGTTTTTGCAAAAAATATAACATTTACATTAATTTTCATATTGTAAGTGATTACTTCACTTTTTCCGATTTAATGTATGACATTGCACTCTTTTTCTTATTCCCACTAGCGTCCATAATGCGAGGAAGATCTTCGCAGTGAACGGGCGTTCAAAACCCTTTATTAGCCAAGCGATTAGCGAGATCCTCAACTTTTTGACGTTTTCCAGCAGTCGACGAGATCCCGTGCTACAGTCTGCTCAATTCTTCGCCAGATTTTGGAATTCCCCGTGCTCTATCGCCCAAACGGAATTATTTCAATATTTTTCCGACCGACGTTACGTCAAATAACGGCGAAATCCTTCGAAGATGCATTTGCGCGTATTTTTGTGGCATGCAAGCCGGCTGTTTGCCCGCTGGTTGTCTGTTACGCTTACGGACCAATTTTGGAGAGATGTGGAGACACCGGGAGACAGCGTTCTTCCGAAGTAGGGGTTCCAACAACAGTCCTGTAAAGGAATACAGCAAGAAACTAGCATGAGCCAACTGCCCAGTAAGCCATGCGCATGACTTACACAGACGAAAAATAAAACGGCGTCAACAACACAGCATCAGGCCGTGTCACACAATTCAAATTCGACCTGTGCGCGCTCGCTGGTTTCAAACGCACGTTACATTTTCCGGCGCGACCTTGAAATATTTGAAACGTCCATTTCATTTTTAATTACAAATCCATGACTTGATGAAGGTCTGCGCCTGTTGACGTCTGTAGTGACCAGCGATCGTGTGTTTTCTCTAAGGATCCCGGCTGCAACCATGTTTTCCCGCTTGTCTGTTCTGTACGCATGATTCTGTGTACACCTGCAATAGAAGGCCTGATATGAACTCAGTGCCAATTTCTTCAGTCGTGCAACTAATTGTACGCAGCGAATGCTTGTCCCTTTTTTAACGACTCATCTACTATTCTATTTTCCAAGGTCGTCTAACCCGTACCTTTTCGAGCATTGGTTAGCGCACTCAAAGGTTCCACGCACTTTTCGCTTGGCGCGCTTTTGAGTGCTGCCGAGTGGGCGGTGGCCCAATTCGCACTTCTTTCCTTTCTCCTCTTGGTTGCTGCCGTTGGTCCCAGACTAGGCTAGAGCTAACTACTTATCGTATTTCCAAACATTTCTGGAAATGTACGGTTTGTTTCCAAACCTCAGTGCCTTCTTTAGTTCGATGCCTGTTGGGACTGCGTTTCTGATGATCTTCATGAAGGGCGCATTAAATTGTTAGTGGATGAGGGTCTGGCGCGTACCCACCTGTCCGTTACACGTCCTGATGGTCGACTGGTGTGATCCGCAGATTGGCCAGACTGCGTTTTCTGTCTATGCGGATGCGTTCCGTAGTGGTCTAAGGGTAGGGATAAAGGAAAGAGATGACAAATCCTGGTTGCCCTGAACAGCGAGAGCAAATCATTTTTCGATTGGTAAAAAGTAGGAAAAAGGTTACTCCAACATTTGTCTAACTCTGTTTTGAATACATCTAACCTGGAGGCCTCCATGACCTTTGAAGATAATTTGTTTCACGAGTTGACTACCCGGTTAGTGAAAAGGTTAAATCGAACAGCCAATCGTGATCTTGTCTTTTGATCATGAACCTACGACCTGTCAAATCTTTGTCATGACGTATCATGAACAAACATGCCAGGGGATTTGTGCCAGTGTGATGGGTTATTTTGTACACTTCAATAAGGTCTCCTCTTACTCGCCGGCGTTTGAGCGAGAATAGGTTCAACGAGCCCATTCGATCTTGGTACTTGAGACCCCTCGTACCCAATACTATACATGTGGCGAGCTTTGTACTTTTTCGAGTAAAGCTCGCTGTGCTTTTGTCGCGGCTGAAGCACACTGAGCAGATGGACCAAACAGGCTAGTGACCCGGATACTCAAGACTCTCGTTGGCTGCTTTGCTGCAGGTTCGACTGTCCGTCCATGTGCAACCCTTGGCAGTTATCCCTTTCACGGGATTCGCCTTGAAGGTCGTTCAAAAGCCAAAACGGTCCTTTTGGCGCGAATCCTCGATTTTTAAATATTTCATGAAATTTTAAAATCGGAAATCCAGGCAAAGTACTTACAGTACATCAATTGTAAATAAGCAGCGTTAATTGAAAAAATGAAGTAGATCGATTAAGTCCCAAAAGTATTAGCTTGGTGATGAAATCTTTCCCCACCATTTTCGCGAAAACGTCCCATTACTGATGTTGGCTCGCTTTTTCAAGTCTTATAAATGCGATCATTGCCATTTTCGAGATGAAATACATCATCCTAACACCTGAGAGTGCTTCATTTCGCGGCGTTTCACAGATATGGTCGAAATGAATATATACGACCATACTGTGTTTGCTTTGCACTTCAACAAGAACACCAACACATTTGAT
>JTDE01014986.1:0-11093 GCA_014338405.1 Paragonimus skrjabini miyazakii | reverse complement strand
TGATTTACAATCATCACATCCGCCGCAGCTCAGATGAGCGTCTGGGTAGTGGTGATGAAGTTGTTTTTTCTTCACACGTTCAGGAATTCTTGTCTGCGCCGGCTCAATTGCAGGTACCCCCCAGTAACTGGATTCGAATCTGGAACAGACTCAGAAACGGGATTGTCAAACTCGGAAGATTCAACGGACAACGGAAGAGAGATCTTTAAAACCTTCATATACTTATGACCGATAATAGACAGGTCAGAATTAATAATAAAAAATGAGCAAGTATAAGCAATGGACTGCACATCTGTGAGTGAAAGTTCACATTCGCCAGGAATAGATGAAACAGGTTCGGTAATACGGTTAACAGACATATTGACGGGTTTCGAAATAACAGAAGGTTCCAGCCGCTTCATGCAAGCGACAGAAATAAAAGACTCGACACCACCAGTGGCAGCAATGAAAAAATGTTTATGACCACCGTCAACAATAGGAAATTTTACTATGTGATGCGTAGAACCACGATAATTAATAGAAGTCACAGTAAAAGCAATAGACTGCAAGTCGGATGTAACACTTTTCATCCAAAGAAGTCTGGTCAAAATACGTTTTCGAACAACGACGGACGGCTTAAATGTGACCGATCTCGCCACATTCATAAAATTTGGAGTTGCAAAATGGACACGTAAGTCGAGAATGTTTAGTACCACATGACTTACAGTTACCAAAATGTTGGACAGAATTTGTAGTAAAATGACGCTGCTCAACTGTCGTACTTCTGTGACAGTTTACCTTTTCGAACTGCCGCTGCTGTTGGTTTAATTGCTTCCCAGCACTGTTGGCGTTATTTTCCTCATTTACCACGCCCTTTTACATCCTGGAATTGCCAGCAGACAGCTCTGGCCGATTGGAATTAAGCCTCCGTCAGTAGTAAAAAATTTTGTTGAAGACAAAGGGAATTATTTCGGACCTCTTGAGATTCTTTTCTGCTTAAAGTTTGGAATTTCGCTTCTTCCACAGCTTCAAAGTTGACAGGGTGAACATGTCTCAGTAGCAAATGTTTCAGAGAATCCTACGAAAGTGAAAGAGGCAAATCGGGAAACGCCAGGATTTTAATCAATGCATATGCATCTTTGCCAATGACCATGAGGAAATGTGGCATTTTCTCCTCCTCTGTCATATCATTACGAGTAATACACCAAATTTCAAAGCATTTCCAGGTAATCTTTCATTTCCCGTGAACTTGAGTGGACGTTTAGATTTTCCTTATTACAAAAATTCATTGTAAGAAATATACTGACCACGACGCCAATTGCGATGATTGGGAATACGTATTAGTTATAGAAAATTTACTTAGCTCAAATCCAGAGCTGGTTTCTACGCAGTAGTAATAACGCAGCATGTCAGCCCACAAAATTGTAATGTAATCAGTATTTGTACAACGTAATTATTCATGCAATGAAAAAAACAATAGCATATGGCGTTCCGTTATGATTTACAATCATCACACGTCTACATCAAACAATGGCTAAATTCTTCGACTGTTCATTTTCTCCATCTTCAAGAATCCTTTTTCTGGCATGACCTGGACCACAAGGCCAAGGTCAACTTTGTGAAGCGAGAATTGATGTAACTACTCAGAATTTGTCATCAAACATGGAAAAGTTTGAGAAATATCTTTTTAGAAGCAAGTGAGCAAAATGCTTCTTCACAAACTGGAATTTTCCTCTCTTATTATATCTGTTTTGTTACTTTATTTTCATAGTTGGTGTAATGTAAATTACCAATTATGTGTGCGTTATGCGCTTCACCGTACAATGTGTGTACTGATCGCGCTCATCTGAGCGTCTTTCTCACAGATGCGTTGAGAAATATGCCATTATTATTACTATTATTAGTATTATTCTCGTCCACATAGGCAGTCGCCCATACCTTTACGTCATCAGTGAACACGAGGGCAGGCAACTGCAACTGGGTCAGTGGATTGTTGGTGGAAATCAAAAACAGCAAGGGATTGAGCGCTGATCCTCATGGAACACCACTAAGGACACGCTGCCAGTCCGATGGATGTTAGCTGACCCTGACCTGCCATGAAGAAAGTCGGCTATTCAGTTAATTGTGGGCGAGCTGACAGCCTACGCTACTAGCTTGTTGATCCGGTGGCACTCTGTCGACAGCCTTGCTGAAGTCGAGAAACACCACGTCTGGAGTCCTGTTGTTTGCTATTGCCCCCAACCATCACTCTCTGGCAAGAAGGACATATGTTAAACAGGATAGTCGTCTCCGAAATCTGTGCTACCCCTCACTGAGGATGGAGAGATGGTCAAATGCCCGTGAAGACGACTGGTTATCGGCCGCTCCATTACTTTGTTAAGCACGCATGGTAAGCATACTGATCGGTTGCTGACAGCTTCTGACCATCCTCCTCCCTTGTACATAGAAGCAGCTACTGCTTATTTTCAATCCTCTAGCAGTTTGGCTTCGTTCAGAGACCGGTGATACAAGTCCACTGGGGGCACGAATAATTCCATCGCCAAATCACGCAGCAACAAAGAGTGGATGATATTCTTGCTGGGAGATCTACTGACATCAGCCAGCCTCAGCCGGCGTTCCACTTCATCAACGCTAAATAACATCTCGACAAGATCAAGCACCTTCAAACGAAGCAGACTGCGCGTTGTTCTGAGACTAAACGGTAGCGTAATGCCGAGCCGTTAGCTGAGCTTTGTCTAAGTCCTCAACAACCTCCTTTTTATGTTGTGATCCATCAGCGCCGGGATGTGCACCTTGATTCTGTTCCGTCGACGGATGTATGCCCAGAGCGTTTTAGGTGCTGTCGCCGATTCCGCGACAAGTCTTTCCTTGTAGTGCTGATGATTTTTCAGCTTCATGGTATTGCGTTCACAAAGTATTTTCAGGTACGCAACATAGGAACCATGATCCGCTCGGTAACTCAAACATTGTCCGTGTCTGCTGTTGATAAATATGCATATTCCGTTGAAGTTAATTTAACAACGGATTTATCCATCATGCAACCGGAGAACTCGACCGTTCAAACAACATCTTCCCGGGTACGGGAGGAAATTGGCTCTCATTAAAAGGTGACCCTAATCAATTTGAACAACATGCAAAAGTGGTACAAAAGCTTCGTTGCGCGAAAGTGAAGTGCTAGGAAACGCATCTCTTAACGAAGCAGCCTCACGTTATATTGATTGATCAATCCAGCTTTGAGTGAATTGATATGTTTTAACGCACTCAGTCAAGCAATCTCGCTTAGTTAATCAGATTTCAGCTGCGCGATCAAACGCCTATACGTTATCTGAACTGTTTTCTCGCGTTAACTTGCTGACGCCCCCTATAACGTGATTCGTTCTAACGCTTTGACTACCAGATATGATCGTCTCGTTTGATTTGGTATACATCTTGTCGGCCATGTATGGTACTCATTTTCCCCTATAAATTTTGAGCTTCTATGGCCTAATTTTGACTCGTCTCATCCTCCCAATAAACGCTGTTGCCGCATCCATTCTCTTTCTCGGTTCTGGGTCAAGCGATTGAGCGCGTTCCAAAGGAGGCGATCCAATATGAAGGATCATCTGTTAAGAAAAATAGGAAAGAGTCAATACGCCTTTCAATATTTTAGTACGTATCACTCTATATATACGGACTGTAAGCGCACAAATTTACCTCCAGGGCACATTCCAGGTAGTCGGTAGAAGAGTCCGTTCGACGTTTTCCTATCTCTGGTAACTATTGATGCTTCACTTTTGTACAACAACGCTTTTGCACCACTTCTGCACATTGCTCATATGTATTACAGTGGCCTTGCAATACAAAAAATTTGTGCACACCGGTCTGCTCTCTCCTCTATTTTCACAGTCGTTTCACGATACTACACGGATCATCAACCCTGATTTTTGGCTGCTTCGTATTACGAACATCGTCACAGTTCTCTTCGCGCTTCAGCAGCCAACGATAATTCCAAAATATCCTTACTTCCCGGATACTTGTAATTTGGAATATTGTGGTGGTAATCTTGCATACATGTAAGCACCTTCTGTGCGTCACATTCTTCAATTACCGTAACATGCTTGAACCTTGTAATTCTTCTGTTGTATTCGTTTATTTTGTTGCCACTGATAGCCTGCATTCACTTAGACTATTCAGCAACCCGTTCTTGGCCATTACAACTTGATGAGCCCAACGTGGACAACGTTCTTCACCTTTTCCTTCGTAACAAGTTATAAAACTCGTTATATATTAGAAGTATCTTCGTGCTGCGCTTTGTTTTCAGTTTCCGGTGTTCTTGATCACCACATTTGTCAACATGTTCACTGTTTCATCAATTTTGCGTGCCTAAACAAGTGTTTCTTGGTGCCATGTCCGATTCCATTGAGCAGCTGACCGGGTCAATTCACATCAAACTACCTGAGTTTTGAGTCGTCTCGTGTTTGGACGCGTTGAGGCCCTCGTTTGAACGAAACGTATTGAATCGCACACTATGATTTACCCCAACGTAGTTCGCTCCATTTCTACCGAGATCGTTGAAAAGGTGCCGGATCTTATCGCCAACACGCCTGAAGGCCAACAGTACGATAAGTTGAAGGTGACCTTAATTAGCCAGCTACGTGTTTCTGAATAGCGGAAGCTGGACCGACTATTTTCTTGAATGCTGCTGGGCGATTGCAAGCCTTTTCAGCTCCTGCAACTCAAAAGCAGCGCCTTGGAGACAGAAAGGTGAGTGACACCATTTTTCGATAGTTGTGGATGAAAAATCCACTAACATCGACCCGTATTTTGGCCACTCTCAACAATGGTGTGCTTATAGAGAAGCTCGCGGAAGCAACTGACAGAATGGTGGGCGGTCAACGCAACCCCCAACTAGCGGCGACAGTTTTCAGCCAACCTCATGGCGATCTGCAACACCAAGCAGTCTTTGAACAAACAACCATTGGTTCGTAGCCTGTATGATCGATCGTACAGACCACGTAGCCAATCTTGAACGCCGTCTCGACGTCCGACGACACTAACACACAACGACCGTGGTCACTGTTTGTACCACCGTACGTTCATCCACCAAACAAAGAGGTGCACTCAGCCTTGCACGCTCATCGCCGTACCGATAGCTCAGAGAAACTTTGTGAACGTGCTCTGGTGGCGACTACTGTGCCTGGTGTCCCCTCCTTCCACATCCTTGAAAACTATACAGGCTACAGCTTCCTCACTGAAACGGGTGCCGAGGTGAGTGTAATTCCGTATGCGGCCGGTGACAACCGAACTCACAAATGCCCGTCGTAGACTGTGATATCTTCGGCTATCGTGGTGGAAAAACACTCGCCACACACTCCACCTACTCACCTCGACACCCGATGCAGAAAGTAAGACCGTCGAAATGTGCGTTACGGACGGAGATATTTGTTTCAGTTGGCCGATAACTGGAAACGACCTCAACGTAACATTAGTTGTGATCGACGTCCAAGTATGTCGCATGTATTCACGCTAGTGGCTGCTCCGTCCAGTTGACTTAAGCTATGATCAACGATGTTGAGAACAACACGGGAGAAATCAGAATAAACTTGCATTTGAACCGTTCAGGATAAATTATAATGATTTACTTCAGTTCTGGCAAAAAGTGAAATAACCTACTGGCGGTCGTCAGTGAAGTCTGCGACAGGGGAAAACATAGATCAACATTCAATTGAATCATAAGCGTCCATGATACGAAAATCGAAGGGTTGCTGCTGAAACGGTAAAAGTCTGAAGCAATGTTTTCGTCGAAGGAATAACTAGCATCAAAGTTGGTTATTATCTCTCAGATAAATGGGCATTAACTTGCACGCACATGGCCAGCTATATTCCAGCATAGTCAACAAGCAATAATCAAAATAATACACACGTCGTTAATAATAGAGTGGAACGTGTTACCCATGGTTACACTATACAAAATGTAGAAACCGCGTGAAAACGTAGACCGTTTTCCACCAGAAATACTACTGGGTAAACAGACCGGCCATATAATTCAGATGTATAACTAACCAACAAACGTGGTGGCATAGCTTTCATTAGGAATTACCGTGATATTTCGTGTACAATTTAATATAAATGAAACGTCGTCGAAAATTACATATTCAATTATATCTCCAAAACCACGCAAAATGGAGTGTTTCTGCAAGATGGGAATATGTATTCCACTACGAAAATTCCGATGGAAGCATTTTTGGAACGTAAACATGATTAAGAAAGCCAACAGTGTGCTTTTATTGAAAGAAATGACAACATTTTTCTCAGCAAATTTGTGAAGATGGACAATGTTTAGGTATAGCTGATTTTTCTCATTGAAACACAACTATCATACTCAATGAAATCCGTATAGTTACCCCGTAATATGCATTTTAATATTTCATGAAAAATTTGAAAAATCTTTTTTCGCGCCTAAATGGCCGTTTCCAACTCGTTTCGACCTTGAAGCACCATATCGGCTAACTACACAATTGTTACTGCTGATATTGGGCAATATGTCGCTAATGTTAATGGGAATTCTGCCACAACTGCCGACATTGGAAGCATTCGGCGCAAGTCGAAGTCTGCACCGTCCAGTGTGTTTTTGTGTGATCTTTGGACTGGGCATCACAGAACCTCATGGAAATGCTCTCGAAGTTTAACGAGGAAGGTTTCCTGCGTACTGTACTGTATGAAGACAGCAGATATACGCATGTTTACTTTGCTGAGCGACCACACGTTAAGCTGTTTAGACATTTTCCCCATGTGGTGAACGTGAATGCCACACAAGGAGATCAGAAGACACAAGTATGCCATGGAACATATTCTGATACTCCTGAAGCTTGATTTTACGTCATTTTATGGTTACACGGACACGGCCGACCGGTGAAGTACGAGTACGTGCGTAGTGAGAAGTATGCTTCACTACGTAGACTGTTTGAAATTTTTCGAAATATGATGGGTGAGCACATACCGGTGGAGACGGTTGTGATGGAAAAGATGGCTGCGCAACTGAAGGCAGCCCGCGTCTTGCTCGGCTGCGACGTCATGTTGTGTTATTCCCATGTGGGCGACGCCGTACGAAAGCTTGTGAGTGGATAACATTATTTGTCACGTTCGTTAAAAGACAAATGTTATTTGCAGTCGAGATCTTCTTCTCTGAATGGCTACAGAAGACAGTGAACAAGACTTAGTTGCACGGTTACACACTCCACGTTGTACGTTGAGACGCGACTTGCATATAATCGGTCGAACTGATAGAACGTTTACGAATTGTTTGTTGTGTAATTGGGTTTACATTAAGCCTAAGTGAGCCATTCATGCACAAAGCGATGCTGTCCACTTCGGCAACTGCACAAATAATCGTTCGTAGAATGCAAACGGACAATTAAAGAAAGAACACACCCGAGAGACTGCTTAGTCACTGCAATTCAAAAATTATGGACAAACACCCATTGCCTGATGCGTTAATTCAGAATAAAAACGACTTACGGATGTGATCGTCGTGAAATTGTGGATGTTGACTTGTGGGTGAGGAACATTCTTTACCGAACGACCACGTTCGCAATCCATCAAGTCCAAAAGCATCCAAACCGATGAATATAACGATAACGTTTCGAAACACTTGCTGAATCCGAAGTAAGCGGTTGTACAGTAATCACCATGAACAAGGCAGCTGCGGGAACATCATGGTGAGTGTTTCGTTGCGGATAGCTCACAGTGGAACTGCAAGTGCCTTTTTTATCGTTCACCGGGACACTTGTAGTGGACAAGTGGGTATGCGCTAGACCCTCGTCTACTAACAATTTAGAACGCTTTTCCTGAAGAGCAATCGGAACGTAGTCATAACAGGCAGTGAACTACAGAACACAGCAGGGTTTGGAAACAAACCGTATATTTCCAGCAATGTTTGGAAATATGATAAGTAGTTAGCTCTAGCCTAGTCTAGGACCAACGGCAGGAGGAGGAAGAAAAGAAGCGCGAGACGGGCCACAGTCCACTCGGCGGCACTCAAAAGCGCGCCAGGCGAAAAGTGCGTGGAACCTTCGAGTGCGCTAAACAACGCTCGAAAAGGTTCGGGTTAAACGACCTTGAAGAATGAAATAATAGATGAGTCGTTAGGAAAAGAGCAAGCATTCGCTGCGTGCAATTAGTTGCACGAATGAAGAAAATGGCACTGAGTTCGTATCAGGCCTCCTATAGCAGGCGTACATAGGATAATGCATACAGAACAAACAAGCTGGAAAATACGGTTGCAGCCGGGATGCTTAGAAAAGCCACACGATCGCTGGTCACTACATACTTGGATTTATCGTTTGACGTGCACACTGTAAACGAAATTGACAACATGCACTGCTCTGAAGACAAAATATTGAGGATGCACGGAAAACTGATCACGAATATTTGTATCATTCGGGTCTGCACTGATCACGGACTCTGAAACATCTGTTGAATGACCATTAGTAGAAGCTTATCACTAACCAACAGATCTATCTTCTTTTGAACCGTATGTTGTATTGGCACACTTCGTTCTACTAGGGTGTGTCCAAATCAATAGATTGTGCAGCGTTGACAACATGTGCACCTCGTATTAAGGTCATCAACTAAGCAAGTTCAACCACCATTGTAATACTGAACACGGAATCAGGTAGAAAGTGGAGTTTTGTGGGTCAAGCTGCATACACAATATCAATTCAATCATGTACTACAACACATGAGATTATGCGGTGCGTCTAATATTGTGATGTTTTAACATCCACACGAAAGTACACCTAGCTTATAGTTTAGTGCACGATGCACTAAGTCGTCTTTCCCAGGTACGAGTTTATCAGACACGAAATATAAAAAGGCTGTTGAGAGGAGAGACCGAATATTTGTTACACGTAATGTAACGAGGGTCTCTTATAGCGCTAGAAATGGCACCGGCACGTAAATTAGCTAGAGAGGCTAGAGACCGGCCTCCGACGAGCTATTAAGTCGGAAGAGCGTGTGACACATATGTGCGTTCGGGATCGCGCCACAGTCACATGGTATGCAGATAAACAATCGAACAACATGCATCATGTGAACTATCTCAACAGCCTAGATACAATATGCAACTATGAGTCTTGGAACAATTGTACACATACCGCATGCAGGCCAGTGAAATCTCCAGGTCGCTACAATAGCATGATTCAACAAATAGGATGAATTGTATGGATAAATTGACACATGTTGTCTACATAGCTTCCGTACATTTCCGTCTACCAGTGACAGATCAAATTAGTTATATCCAGAGTAGTTATAATTAGGGTTCGACCACTGTCTGTTTAGAATTAGCAGCTTGGATCATTGTGCTCACATATTCATCGGAAAGCCGTTCAACGTGTATGTGTCTTGTTCTGCTTCAGGGTGTTGTTATTTTCTCTGTCCTCTAGGGCTAATTAGCACACCAGGTTGTATAACACACAGTTTCGTTCTTGAGGAGCATACTACTCACGAGCGACATTGAGGAGCTAAATGGCAATCCTCAATGTCAGGATGACGACGGATCAAAAACGATTATCGGAAGTGTGTACGCACTATGGGGGAAGTGCCACCAGAGCGAATGACAACGTACTGTAACCCAATATGTCGTGGAAATGAGTGTACGTGTTTTTGTTCCATGTTTTAACATAACCTGTACGGGAATTCATGTATTAAACAACCTTACGGGCCAAGCGTCTTTTGCGGTCGTAACAATTGGTACGGTGACCGGAATGCGAGCATAAAGATGCCTTGGCAAAAGCTTTTCGAAGATGGAAACATCCGGATTTTCCTGGAGGACGTCAAGGACGTGGCCGAAGTGATCGGAGTCGTGACCGACCGTGGGGACCTGACTGCCGTGGGACACTGGTAAGGGACAGAGCAAAGGCGGTGCTGGACGCAGCGCGAAGAGGCCTTGCGAAGATGGAGTGGGCCGTTGCGATGGTGGCGCTGGTGGCTGCGTTTGACAGCCGGGTCGACCGCCAGGAGGCCATGCGGTGGCTCCAGGCGGCTAGGTTTGGGCGGTGCGTATCTTCTCTGTCGCAGCGGGCTGCCCGACTTTAAAAACTTTTAAGAGAAAAAGAGAAAAGGTGTGTCCAGTGTTGTACGATAGATAACCACGCATCCTGTTCAGATCGTCTAGAAATGAGAAAACCCCAAATGAAGCACCCGCACAACAGGCGGGAAGGAATAACTCGCCATGTCAGCGTGTCCGTTTGACTAATAATAATTTACCAGCCGAACACTTTGAGAACACTGCAAACATCCGGCATCGCTGCCTATGCTTTTCTCTTCTCATAATTCTGTCTTAATTTGATGGATTCGAAAGAGTAAAGAGTTAACATGCAAATGAACCTGACCCTGAGCAAAGATTGCAGATCAAGTAGTACATCACATAACTGCAAAGGGCGTGATGAACATATTTTCGTTGCTTTTTTGTTTTTGCGTGTGAAAATACCCAATACCTCGAAGAAATTACTGATGAGTAGTAGGGGATTTAGTTAATTTTAAGTTGGAAATCACCACAACTGATCGCAGCTGTCGCATTTTTATAGACTTTCCAGTCGGCCCGACTAGAAAATCTCAAAGAAAAGTGAGTAGGTAAATAAATAACAACACCCTTGTTGTTAAAGGTCATCAAGTCGATACATACAATAACTTCGAAAACCATTAACTAGTAGATGGGCAAAACGATGAGTACGAATACGCGTATATGCTACATTGGAAAACATCATTTCAAAATTAGAAAATGCCAACATATTCCACGAAACGTACGGGCCTGTGAAGCTCTTTACCAAGACTATTATGCCTGGAGTTGTAAGAAGCATAAGTCGAAGTTGTCAGAGTGTCGACAACCGCAGGGTGTTCCGGAGACGGAACGCTTTTGTTGTCACCGGAGGTTCCAAGCGAGGCACGTCACCTGTCGACAGAGAAGGTGCGGCTGATGATTCTTCCATAAATGATGGCTTCAACCTGTCAACATTAATAATCCAGCTTTACCGTTGCGGCTAACGATGAAGGTTTCCGTCCCTTGAGAAGACACCGTAGAGTCCGGTGAATATGGGGTGCAGTGGTTGACGCGGGCGATCCGTACGTACAAAGAC
>JTDE01014985.1:0-11291 GCA_014338405.1 Paragonimus skrjabini miyazakii | reverse complement strand
ATTGGTGTATTGTACAATTAACAATTTTGAGTACGGTATGCGTTTCACGTTACCATGTGTATACTGATCACGCTTTTCTGAGCGTTTTTCTCACAGATGCGTTGAGAAATATACCTATGTTATGTTATGTTATGTAATGTTATGTTCTTGAGCCGGTAACCACTTCGATAACGGCGCATTGGACACGATCTGATTTGAACATCCAGGCAGCAGTCTTATATAAGCTGCCTGAAGTGTTTGACATGCTTTTTTGTCTGTGTTAGGGAGGTGGGCTCAAGAGCGGCAGATCTCTCCCTCGTTGCCATCTAACCACCATGAGCGAAATATAAACTGGACGACATCAAAGCACTTGGATCTCCTTCCAGATCGAAATCCGTGAAGTTTATTCTGCTGAGCGCAGTAGACAGCACGAAGGCACAGCCAGTTTTCATCGAGTCGTATGCATTTGCATTTGTTTTCAATTAGGGATAGACTCCAGCCATCTTGCCAAGATCCATGGGGAGTGCAGTGTGTTCGGTAGCGCTCAAGATCTTTAACCTTTCTCCGTCGACAAAAACGCTGCTGAAAACGCCATCTGGAAGGTCGTTTATGTAAGTAGGAAACAACAAAGGACTGAACACTTTCCACTGTGGAATTCCCACAGTCACCATGGGGTTAGAAGGATAGTCTGATCCGCCTTTGAGGCTGAGGGTTCTACTATTTAGAAAATAGGTGGTACAGCGAAGAACCCCCTCTTGGATAACACGGGCTTCTGGTTTGTGTCCAGGAGACAATGTGGGACACAACCCGTAGTCCTTGCGAGATAAGAGAATATGGTGTATGTGGTGAGACAATTATTTGTCTCTGTCAGCTTATCTACAGTTTAAGCGTATTTGTTCTAAATTAACTGCCAGGAAGGAGGACGTGCCGGGCGAAGGTGTAGGGGCCGTTTGACAAAAAGCTGTGCGAGGGTGGTACGCTTTCATAACCGATCAACTATTTTTCATGTAATGTTAGTAAAGCTGTCTGACAGATAGCTAACCAGGAAATGCCGGGCACTGGCCTTGAAGATGGACGTGGCTCTGGACCCACTTTTAAACAACCCGCGCAAACGGTTTTACCAGACTAGCACGTGCAAATCCCGGAGTGAATCTTGTTTAAATATTGAGCATTCTATAGGTTGTCCTGGAGTAAAATCCTTCATTATCTAGTAAAAAAGTTCAGCGCAGCGAATAATCTCCGAGTACACTGCGGCGCTCGGGTAGGGTGTCAGTTCAACGTTGCGATGCTGAAAACAGCTGAATAGTACTCCTTGAATAACTCAGGAATGAGTAAGATGATAAAGGAAGTTTTACCTTCAGGCAGTTAAAGGGAAAGAGCTAAAGGCTTATTCTTTCACAGTCTGTGCGAACGTTTGAATAAGAAGTTTTGCCCGCGCGAGTCCCCAGCAGAGCATTTTTTGTACGAGTTAAGTCTGTTGGCGGATTCTTTGTCTGCATGTATTTCAAACAGTGTAGAAAGCGCTTATGTGTTCCGGGTTTTCTCCAAGTTTATCATTTGCGAATAAATGGAAATGGAGACGATGTATTATGCGCTGAAAAGGTGGGCGAAAACAGAAGGGCACAGTTTGCGCGATACGACTAAATCGTTCGTTTTCTGAATAGCTGTCTGAAGCGTGTAGTAGTTCTGGTCCACCGAATCATATTCAAGAGAGAACTTCTCAAGCCGGCAAATTCAACTTGACTGAAATTTTGAACTATGGAATGTTTCTGGCGGTTCATGCAGCCAGCAACAGATTAGACTAAGGGCAAAGAAGGAGTGTTCACTGTCTTCAGGCGGCAGCTTGCTGACTTTTCCGTCCACCAGGTGGCCATTGTTAGTAATGAATGAATCCAGTATAGGGGGAATCTGGTCAGAAGAACGCCGCGTTAGAGCGCTGAAGTGCTGCGTTCACGCCATCCGTCGTATCAACTTCAATAATAAGTCCGAGAATCCACCTTCACAGTCCTGGTGGAGCGCAGATGGCTAGTGTACGTTGAGTGCACTGAAGACACCAGTAGCAAACGTATGGGAAAACCATTGTAGTTATGGCAGTTTTTAGGCTCATTAAGAGTGCACCACCATAATAATTACTGAATGAGCGAGAACGGTACATAACCCTCACTGGGAATTTCTCCATTAAACAATTTAAGTTAACTTCATGTAGCTGCATTCGTCATGGTGGGCTGAAATTTCTCGGCAACCGTGAGCGTCAGGAGATTGTGGTCAAGAGGAATCATTTAATTTATTCGAGCGGTGTCTATCAGGTAAAGTGAGTTCCCAGAGGCACTTCGTTCTCTGTCAGCGATGCCACATGTAGGCCAGACCCCTCTAAAAGCAAAGGTATAATGCCGATTGTCATTAACTAATGTCTGGTTTTCCATATTTTATTGGACAGACAGAGTAAGTTGGTACATATGAACCTAAGAGTCCCTTCCTTCTACGGTTCATCGAGTGGAAAAAAATGAGGGGGCAAAGGAGGCTTGTAAGTTAGCGTATATTATTATGGACTGAACGGCGGTGGAGCTGAACTCGATTTGCTCTACTGAGTTTTTCTGCTTGCGTGCGTCAACTGCCCTATGGGACACGTGTTCATCATCCTTGGTCTCGCAACTTACGGCCCATGTTCCTCGTAAACTGTGCGCCTGACAAGGATAATTGGGAGCCCGCTGCATGGAAAATGTGACCGCTTCTTTTATTGGGGACGAGGCTATAAAGATGGTGATGTGCATGGTAGATTGAGACCATTAGCAGAAGCGCCCAGCAGAAATGGCCAAAAATACCTTTTGATTCGAGGAAGATGATCACAAAAAGCGTTTCCGGTTCCGGACTCGGGAGGAAGAAACTTGTATGCGGTTATTTAGCAGATTTCGGAGCAGGTAACACAAAGGGTGGTTTCTGAGCCGAGTTGTCATGCTCATCACTTGTGTTTGTGCTTGGACAGCCGCTCATTATAATGTCAGCTGCAGAAACGCTACTCCATTCTTTACTATAAACGTAGGAACGCGAGTGGACATTGCGGGCGAAAAAACTACAACTTCAGTCACCAGATACAGTTGTAGTCGGCGAAGACTTGTACTTCTGTTGTAGTCCGCTCACCGCGCTTCACATTCTGTCGCAGACAACGAGAAACAGACATGCCTTTTACGTCATCACTGGTAGGTTTCAAAGTCAGTGTTTCCCGATCGCTGTTTCGGAGCTTAGCAAAGCGGGTAAAATTACCAAAAGACCAGGTAATTTTTTGATCGGTTTAACGCTCAGCCTGCTTGACAGCACGACGTTTGTGACCCGGAAATGATGCCAAGACTGGCTTAGGTAGTTCAATTGGAGAATGTGCGGGAAAATGCCCACAAAACAGTTCCTTTCTTTCCGAGGGCATTCCTCTTTCATCCCCGTCGCAGCCTTTTCTGTGTGCGTTTCAGAGTATCACTGCATTCTAGGTTAGTTCAGACCAATGACGAAAAGAATCGCCTATTCTTTTGGGGACCATAGTTTCAACCCTGTTTTGAATGAAGCCCACTAATACCCGTTCATGCTCCCTTTAGACGAAGTACGGTGATGGAGACTCAGAAAACGTTCCGCATTTTTAGATGTATATTTTCTATGTTGGTTTACTTTCCATGACGCGCGCACGGTCAGCTAGATGCTGACGAATAAAAAAAAAAAAAAAATGTCATCCTTGTTATCCCAAAGGAATGAAATACAGTCAAATGTCCGTACCATCTCTGTACCATAAACTGGCGCGCTGGTTAGTTGCTATCTTAACTCCATTAAAACAAAAGTTTCAGACATAATCTATTAAAGATTCTTTCGTACTGATTAATGACTTGAAAAACATCAGTCTTGCTAATGAGTTGATGCGTTCCATAGACGTTTAGTCACTGTTCACGAATGTCCCATTGCAGGGACCGTTTATTATGTTCGTGAGCTCTTTGAAACGAGCCACATTACTTCGCCTCTGCCCAGTGATATTCTGAAGGAAGCCTTATTGTTATGCACTGAAAACATCAGCTTCCGTTTTCTTGATCGGTGCTACCGCCAAATTGATGGGGGTAGCCATGGGAAGTCCATTGTTGTCCATCTTAGCTGATTTTTTCATGTTAAAGGATGAACAAGAGTTAGCCAGAGAGATAACGAGTCTGACACACTACAAACCTAAGTTGATGATTCACTAGTATTTTTTCGGACCAAACAAGCAATTAATAATTTAATGCAGCGCTTAAATAGTTGTCATTCCAATCTGGGGGGAACGTGCCAATTTGAATGATAATTGTTTGCCGTTTCTAGACAAACTCAAAAGTCGCCGGGAAGATGGATCTATCAAAAGAGGTGTTTATAGGAAATCCACGTGGTCCGGTCAATACCTAAACTTTAGTAGTTTTACACCGGTCCATCAAAAGCGTGCACTAGTGAATATACTATTCACGCGCGCAAGGCGAATCTGTACACAAGACAGTCTCGTGGAGGGATTAGACTTGACCAGCTCCGAATTACAATCCAATGGGTACCCGATAATCTTCACATATAGACACAACAGACCAAAAACACCTTCCAAACCGGTGGCTACAGTGAGGAAAAAGAAGGTTTATACAGAACTGCCTTTTAAAAGTGATTACGGTATGCATCGAACAACGCAAAGACTGAATGATTCGATTAAACGAACATTCAATGCAGCCGAACTTTGTGTACTAGCTCGAACCCAGAAGATTGGCTGTGCTTTCAATCAAAGGAGATCAGCCTCTCGGTGCCACCTCACACTGTATCTACCAATTTGCATGTAACTGCAAAGAAAGTTACGTAGGTATAACCGAGGGGTGTTTGCCTTCCAAAGTGAAGAAACATTTGCCTAAATGAGTGCAGAACTCAGTATTACAAAAGGACGGCAATGTCTTTGAAACGCGCAAGTAATCAGCGTCCGCAGTTGCAAGACATGTCCTGACCACTGTTCACGTTACCGACCCAGTTTGTGCATTCAAGATCTTATTACGTCATCCCAGTCCAAGATTCTTGCGGTTTGCTTAGGCTGTCGCAATCGATTGGCTGAAGCCGACGCTGTGTTTAAAAACCATTGCTCGTAAACTTGACCCTTCCCTGGACTTGGTGACCTTTCCCATCACACCGATTGATTATCCACCCTACCCCCTTAACTGTTCGATATGAAAAACCGTTTCACGTTATTGTAAATTTGGTACCGATGAGTCAATACGAAATGCTTGCGTCTACCAGTGTTCGTGCTCTAACGGTATTGTTCAAACTTCTGAAGGGAACGAACTGTTTCAAATGTTGAACAAATACAATACAAGATATGGGTTAGTCTAGCTCATGCCCGGGAACATCTACTTTCATGCTTTCACAATCACCGGGGGCAATCTGTTCCGTAACCTATTTGCCCGGTTGGTTGAAATATTGAAACGGACAGCTAATAGGTATCTCCTTTTCCCGATTTTGGATCTACGACGCTGCAAGCCCCGGTTCTGTAGCATCACAAAAACACAAGCTGGACAACTTGTCTCTGAGTGGTGAGTAAGTTTGTGTACTTCAATAGTTTTCCGCCTCGGATTCCTTCGTTCAAACGAGAGTAGGTTCAACGGTCTCAGTTGGCCTTGGTAGCCCAGAATTTTCATATCTCGCATAATGCGTATAGCGAGTTGGTGTACCTTTCTGAAGATATCACTGTCCCTCCTGAAATGTGGTGGCCAATATTCCAAATGAAAGCTATATATGGAACATGATTTTGCTGAATCTATATAATTGTATTGATCTAATGATGGATTATCGAAAACAATTGTTCGTCACGTCTACCCCTCTATATATGGAACAGTATAACCGAGGGAATATCCTGGACAATTTAAAGATCGCAGACTCCGACTGACAAACAACTCACCGTGCGTTTGTCGAAGACATGGCATATTGAACATGGAGGTGATTGTGCTAGATAATTCATCTTACAAGTCCATCGTTTGTTTTTATGCTACCAGTTCGATAGTCTGTTCATGTAAACCAGTAAGATAACCAGGCGTCGGCTAGATGGCACTAAACGCGATTTTTCTCTGTAGGAATTTCAGTATCAACCCTGCCAGCACAATCTCTGCAACTAGCAGTGTAATTTTAAAAAAATTATCGCTACTCGGACCCGAAACTTTTGGAGGTATCAACCCGGAACTACCCTTACTACCCGTCGGTAATTTCACCCAGGATTGTTCTTTATGTATTTTTTACGTTTTCCCATTTTCCCCATGATAAGGTTAGCAAAACAATCGCCCACCATTTACGAATTAGCTTATAGGCATATGCTACTGTGCACCACTCCAGAATACTTAATCAGCCCCAAACATCCGCACTAAAGTTGTCCAAGCGAATTACATTTACCTTTTCTTAATTGATCGATATATTCAATTCATTTGAAAACCATGGCGAAGTATACCGGTGGGCATAGCCACCAGTAGTCGTGGATTAACTGATGCATGCCGGATAGAACAAATCGATTAAAAAGGGCGCCACATGAGGGTAAGTAATCTACTACAAATGGATTTTTAGCTCACGGCGTGACATTTAGAGCAGTTGAATAGAAACATCCAAGGGATGAATTCAGGTTATTTGAAAGAAAACGCGAGAAATGGATTGATGAAAGGTAGGCTATTGTTTTGATTAGACAAAAACGATTATATGCAGCATTAACCGGATTGCAGAAGAAAACACCCGGGATTTGGGTGAGAGTTCAAATTATGGAGAAATTTGTCACACATTACAGACTGAACCCTAAAGCCCACAACGTCTAACAACCTACAAACACGAATACGTAAGTTCACATATTAATAGACATTCAACGAGTAAACATGCACACTAATATCACTGTGTAACCTGGAACAATAAAAAGGATAGTGAAAAGACCTACCCAGACGGAGCTACGTTCTCACAGTTCTTTACTACGTACGTGCACGAAAATAACGAGGTACATATACACATAGCAAAGACTGGTCTCAAACTGAAAACACGAAAGCATATTATGGGAAAATTGCAACGGGCTCCGTAAAACGATACGGAGTGCCCACGCGCAATGATAATTAAGGAAGCTGAAGATCCGGCCATGGAGGATGCGAACAAGCCAGAAGTGTGTATAATGTCACGAATGCGCATAATTCAACAAGCGCATTAACGCAAGAACATGTAACAGGCGGAAGGCAGGTAAACGTACGTGCCATTGAATGCGCAGTTTGAAGTAGTATTTTGTGAAGCATTTCACACATCATATAGCGGACGGACGGAGGTTTGCTCCAGTGATTTTGCAGTCCCCATTCCATGAAGGGAATACAACCGCGTCCCTTAGACCTAATCACGGACCAAACTTGATCAGACACCCTTGGCTTAGTCTGGATTATGTTGGATTGGTCAACCCGCAATCAAAATGAATATGGTACTGTTATTCTCAAGCGCTGAATGTAGAAGAGCACGGAAACCAGTTGTTCCTGGCAAGCCCCTACTTGAATATCTTTTCCTGCGATGTCGAAGACGGTTGATGGTTTGTTTGAACATTCGTAGTTAGTGGTGCACAGAGTGGGAAACACTTGAGATGCATGAGTAATGGTTGAGTTCTGAAGTTTACTTGACCCTGAAAGTAAGCGAGCGGACGGTCACGCATTGCAAGGTTGGGTGGACTTAAAACCCATGGTTAAACATGAAACTCACCTAGCAGTGTGTAGGTTAACGAAATAAATAAAGAACGCTTTTACTTCATTTCCAAAGCGTTTGCACTACTCTTAGTTTCGGAAAAAATTTCGCTGTTTTGTTGTTCTTCACAGTGATACCAAATGGGATGCCAAACAACTTAGCATTATGTATAACACTCGGCCTGAAAGCCTGACACCGTGTGTTAGCGCCGGAAGTAAAGCGATGGCATTGGTCGTTTACAATGCACCGGAAAATTAAGAAATGGTTAGCTGTCCGCCCTCTGGGCGTGGAATGTCATGGGTGGTTTCTTCAGTTCTGTCGAATTATGCGAACTTAAAACGATGACTGCAAATCAGGCCTGAATACTGTGATGATACGTAATATGGTGGCGGTCAATCCGTTGAAGCATTTTAAAGGGCCCGCCGCGGGATCACCTGGACAGGCGTTATGAATCATCTACACGAAAAGGCACTTATACACAGTAGTGGGAGTCTTTAAGAACGAACGCTGAACGTTTTGTGGGGCATCCGTTACAGGAATGCGACGCGTGTGTGATGCAGGCTGCACGGCGTTGGAAGTGTCGCGTCAAAGATTGCATGTAGCGGGCGAGAAGTAGTCCAGAGATTACGCGCATGGTTTGGATGTGAGGAGGTCTGGCACTAAACCGCGCATATCTGCCGTGTGGACCGCACGGACGCCAAACAAAACCACCGGCTGCGCTTTTGTCCAGCAGCGAGGTCCGCTTTGGATGTTGAAGGTGTTCGGTCAATTCGTCTGTAGTCAGGTGGTATGTAGCAGCGCGCGTACGGTGACACCCATGCGCAGTTGCCACTACTGGGAAACGGTCGTCTTCGCAAGGTGAGCCGCGATCGGGTAGCCGTGAGATGATAACCAGTGTTTGACAAGCGGGCGCGTCACGGTTTCAGAATGGGTATCAGTTAAAAGGATGGCATCTGGTCATCGCGTGAAACCGTCGGTCATCATTGAGGTAGAGATCACGCCGTTAGAAAATGGTAGAGGATATGGGGTAGCGAAATGAGGACGCTTCATGATGGTAGTAAACAGAGGATTTCAGTTAATGGGGGCCAACGCGTGGCGGCCAACCTCGGTTTGTTGTCAAGCTGGACAAAGTGGTGCCCAGGTTCAAAGGTCATTTTTCACTCCAGGCTGAACGTACTTGTCAGAGGTGAACATGGTTGTGGCTCGAATACCAAACAATGTTTTGTAACCGGTTAAACACGCTACGTCGAAAGGCTTGCGGCACTAATAGACGAAAAGTCTTCAGCGAGCGTCGCGGAAACTCGTTTAGATTGTCATCCATATAAGGGTGGTCCACGAGGTGAAGTCAGTTTTGCTTGAAAAGTGTATAAGACCAGATCTCCGTCCACTGTGCAACAGCCAACATCGGTGTCGTGGTCAGTAGATGTTAGTACACATGACACGGCATCAACCACAACGATGATATCGCCAAGAATGTTACACCCCCGCGGAAAATGCGATAAATGGAAGCCATAAGGTGCACCTCTTGGGGTGAGGGTAACGATGGGAAAAGCTGTAGAAGGTTGAACCACCAGCTTGTAACTTGAAAGTCGTGGGCTGTCGACTTTCAGGAGTGTATCGAAAGTGGCGAACGGCCAAGTGAGCACTTGATAACTCAGTGTTGAACGTACTGCATTTGGCATTCATGCGCAGTAGGCGTCTAAAGAAACTCGAAAGCAGTTTCCGGAGTTCGTTGACAAATTGTAAGGGCAAAACGTCAACAGGTATGCCTCACTTGTCAAGGGCTATACTGAGGGTGTTAGCATCCATATGGTGCGACAGTATTGCAGTAGCTGGCTTATTCTGTTGGATGGAAGAAGCTGACATCCGTTGGTGACCACAACGTTACCATTGATACAGTTAAGGAACGAGCCAGTCGAAAGATTTACTAGCCGCGCGAAATAACCTGATGACTGTCACTGACGTTAAAATGACTGACGAATCCTCTTACGGATATCCTTCCTAACCTAAAAGATTGATAATTACCGGCCGCGTTCGACAGTTGGTCTCCAGATACGTGGTGGTTCGTTTTGCTGTTTGGTCTTATTGTAACACAAAGCTCAGGATTTACTGCCATGAGATCCCACGGAATTATATTAAATTAAACCGTGCCAAGGCTGGTATGATAGATTATTTCACATTTCTACTCGGCCATTTAAATAGACCGAAGATGGAGATAACCGTCTGACAATTTATGTGCAACCACATTCAGGAATAACATTTTGGTGGCAAAGAGCTACTTGAAATCCTGAAATGGAAACGGACTAATGAGATAATACGGATAGTTGGTAAACATAAAATCAACGCCGATGTTCTGAAAACGGAGACACAATGACTCAAAAGTTTTCCAATGGGTTCGGATGCTTGGAGATAACCTCATGGCAACAATTCGTTTCACGAAATTTGCCTTCAAAATCGCTCAAAAGACGAAACCGTTTTTTGGTGCGAATCCTCGATGGTTAAATATTTTTGAAATTTTGAAATCGAAATCTCAGGCAAAGTGCGTACTGTATATCAATTGTGAATAAGCAGCCGTAATGAAAGAATTGGAATACATCGAATAAGTCCCAAAAGTTATGGCTTGATGACGAAATTTTTCCCACCATTTTCACGAAAATAACCCGTTATTGGCACTAGCTCATTTGTTTCAAATCTTGCAAGTGCGATGGTTGTCATTTTTAAAATGAAATACGTCTTTGCATAGCCTGAGAGTGCTCCATTTTGTGGCGTTTTAATCATTTGGTTGAAATGGTAATATACGACCATACAGTGTTGGCATTACATTTCAACAAGAACACTAACACAGTTGATGGTGAAACATGTATGCCAATATTTCCAGCTTCTTTCTTTATTCGATATTTATACTATCTCTCTTTACTTGCAAGATTTCAGGTAGATACTGGTCAGTGAAACACTGCTCTTATAAATGGTTGGACATGACGTTATCATGTGGTTGTTTCCATCTTCGGTGTATATGGAACGGTATAAAAATAAGATATAATGTCCCAATCTATCATCGAGAATCTTAAGAAGTAAATGCTGTTCACTCTACTGCATTGTTTCAAACTAGATTGAGGTCGTGTGGCGTTCATACGGAACGATATACGGGAACATGAAATCAAGCTGCCTGCCGATTACCAGGAGGTATACTTCTCAGCCAGTCACACAATGATGTTCAGAACGCCGAATATCTATCGCGGTGCGGAAAAACATTCCAATCGATATGACAATCAACGAAATCAAGGACGATGATTACCATGTGCCCACAAAGCTTCAAATATAGATTACGCAGCACTTCCAGCATGTGTTCGTTCTCCAAATTGTCTATGGTAACAGTAGTTCGGAAGGAGCTGCTGCTAGTGTGAACATGTACTGCATACCCGGACGTTATGCATAGCTTAAATGAATCAGGTTGAAGCATCTGCAAGTGTGTGGAACACATTCGTTCTGACCTCTGACCCCAGTATTGCAACCGAGGTATTTAAAGAAAACTTCAGGTTGTGTATGAATATCTTAGCCCCGGAAAGGTCAAAGCGCCGTAATGTGTGTGGTAAAGGCAGGATCCT
>JTDE01014984.1:0-11289 GCA_014338405.1 Paragonimus skrjabini miyazakii | reverse complement strand
CCTCACTGGGTGTTCGCTGGTTACACTCTAAGAGTAGTTCACGAGTGTCAACAAAACGCTAACAGCAGCAAGATGTCCGGAAAACCATCATGAAGAGACTCCTTTGTCACGCCCAACGTCGGGGCTTTTACGGAATGCGTGGCAAGCTACGACGTTTAATTGTCTGGAGTCTCAGGGATGTGGCAAACCTAGTGATCAGAATATTACAAGAACTATATAGGGGGAAAATGGTCTAAGGATGTGCATCTTATTAACTGGTGCGAGTGCGTCCAAAAGTAAAAAATTGGGTGATTTTCTTGTAAGATTTCATTTTGAGGCTACTAAAACTGTATAGCATAAGGGTCGTCTTGAATGAATAAACCAGGCGGTTTCGTAAAACGGATTCATTCATAATATATTATTTATTGACTGTGTGTAAGGCACTCACGTCTGAGTCCATTGTAACGCATCGTGCTGCCGTGTTGTGGGCGCCACTTTTGCTTCCGATTGTGTAAGTTGGGTGCATGTATTACTAGGCCTTTGGCTCACGCTTGTTTCTGTTGTCTCCTTTCACAAGAATATCGTTGGAACCCTCAGTTCAGAAGAACGCTGGCCCCCAATGTCTCTACGTGGCTCAATGCGGGTTTACGAGTGTAACGGGCATAGGAATACAGAACGTCTGGACTTGTTGTTACACCATGTTACAGAGTGTTGAAAGAGCTTTCTTAGGTTAGGTTGGAATAGTGGACCAGGCGTGGAGTGTGGAATACTCAATAGGTGGTCATCATATTGAAACCACCACATCCGTTCGAGATCTAGGAATATGGTATTCAAACTCCTTCAATTTCTCTGAACAAGTACGCTTTCAGGTAGCAAAAAATAAAACAACAATAGGCTGTAACAAAAAGACATTCGGTCTGCCGGATGCGAGACTGGCTGCTTACAATATGTGTACTCGATCTCAGCTTGAATAGTGCACCTTCATTCACCGCCATCTACGCAAACCCAACAGACTTGTCTTAGAAAATCTGCAACGATCATTTACCAAAAGCTTCAGAGGATATTCATCCTCACTCACCTATAGGGAACGTGGTCAAACACTTGACATTGATCCACTTTGGTTACGAAGACTAAAGTTGAATCTTACACTTCTGTATCAACTGATACGCTCGGACGTCATTACCACAGCGTTCGCCGTTCATTTCCAACACAGCTCCTCGTATGGTCTACGAAATAAGGGATCCACTTTGCCAACTCTGTTAGCTTGCATAAAGGTACGAGCCAACTTCTTTATTGTAAAACATTCCTATATTTGGAATGGACTTCCGAATGAAATCAGAGCCAGTAATAGCGTTCAACATTTTAAAGAGGGTCTGGACAGCTTTCCTACATCATCAAACATAATGTCAATCTTCGAACGTTGTATAACTTCTGATGACCCTTTTGAATGTGGTCCGGAGAACATTTAGCCGTCAACAGGATAAACGTATGTACCCGTCTTTACTATCAGCGTCTCATCTAGAACAGCTTGCCTGAAATTGTTTACTGGGTATCCGCCGATTGCTCATACCCCATCTAGCATTTGATACGTTACGCTTTCACGAAACCACATCATTTTATTTACGTGCGTCACTCATATGGAGGTGTATTTAAAACAAACAGACAAAAGGGTTATATCTCACATGTGTACTTTTCAAAATTTTATATATATGTCCATTCGTAATAACCTGTTCACCTTGGTAATTAATCAGACTTTGGTTAATGGTAGCCAGTATTGACGGTTCACCTAGCTGGCATACAAAAACGCTCCACATAAAAATGGGGGGAAATACTCCTTTGTTCACTTTATATAATCTCATTATAACCCCAATTCACACCACGTGTTTTCTCCCCCGCCTCAAACCCTCCACATTGTCCATCAGTAACTATTGCTTACTATGAAATATATTCCTTAAACATGAGTAATTGTTGCGAACTATGGTATATATACCTTAAACACTGACCCTTGAAAACAAACTGACGTCAAAAATACACAATAAACCCACTGAAACCTCAACTCATATTGTGATTTGTCGCCCCTGCTTCGAAGCCCACCTCGTTAACCACTCGGTAATCATTACGTGCTATGAAATATATCTTCTACCTCAAGCATTGACTCTGTAAAACAAACCGACGTCAAAACTTCGGACGGAGTTTTGAGTATCACGTGATAATCAATCCCTCTAGTAGCGCGACCGTATCCTGAGTGTTCCCTGAGCGTTCCCCAAGTGATCCTTGAGAGTTCTAAGGAGACACTTTGGGAACACTCGGGGGACGGTCGGCAGAAAAATTACGCGCAGCCCTATAATACGATTTAATGAAATGCCACCTACAATTCGAGTGCCCTATATACACAACCACGATTAACTCCACCATCTGCCTTCAGCAAACTGGCAGCGAAACTCACATATCTTGGAATGATTGATTTAACAATCATGATCAAACAATTTTTATAGTGAAAAATAAACAGATGCGGGCAGTTACCAAGTAGTCCAATATATTAAACTGAACACCCAGTTCTTTGTCCATATCTGCCAGAGCATATTGTTCATTTCATGCAACGACATCGGTAAAACACAAGTTATCAGCACGCACTGGGAGTGGAATGTGTCGGCTACTAAGCAAGATACCATAATAACTTATTCGGACAATCTGATAGAGAACTTACAGTTGCTTCAGAAAATGAAACATTCATCAGTGAATGCATCGGGAATTATGTCGGAAATTTCATTGAAATTGTGCACAATCCACTTCCTGCACGCACTAGAAGTGGAATATCTCAGCTTATAAAAAAGATACAACAATCTCATCCAGAAAATCTCGACACACACATCAGCATTATTTGTATTCAGAACTTGTCAGCAATGTTGATTGAAGGAACCAGCTTGCAGGCGAAAATCCACATACCAAGGTACACAGCGAAATCCAAGATGGACGAGCTGCCGCGTTGGCGCGCTGTGGAATTATGCGTTTTGATGCGTTTAAACAAAAACATTTTGTGCCAAAACCGCGTTATAATTAATTCCCTGATTGCTTGCGAATTTATTAAAGCCAATAAAGTTACAAAGAGTGCGATCAAATGTCTATTAATGGTTTTGGTGAGTTTTCCAGCTGGAACACTGAAAGATCACTCAGGGAACGACTGAGTGTTCCATTGTGCTACTAGGGTCTGGAAGTAGCTGCCGGTCACCCACTTATCGCAGAATGCCATATTAATTATTTGCCAATATTATATACCTTATTGAAGAAACAGAAAAATATTATCATCACGTGAAGTTTCTGTTCAAAAATATAACGTTTACAATAATCTCCATATTACGTGTGATTACTTGTCGCTTTTCCGTTTAACACGTGACATTGCGTTCTTTTTCTTATTCCCACGAGCATCCACTATGCAATGAATATTTTCGCGAAGAATCGGCGCCCAAAATCCCTCACTGGCCGAGCGATTAGCGAGATTTTCAACTTTTTGAAGTTTTCCGGCAGTCGATGTGGTCCCATGCCGGGGTCTGCTCAAATCTTCGCCAGATTTTTAAAATTCCCGTCTTCCCTCGCCCAAACTGAATTGTTTCCACATATTCCGACTGAATTCATGTCAAATGATGGCGAAATTCATCGACGATGCATTTGCACGTATTTCCCGGCGTGACTTTGAAATATTTGAAACGTCGTCTTTACCTAAACTTGTTAAAGGCAAATCAATGTAACGTCTCATTTTTTGGACTAAATCTGTGGAACAGACGAACTATCTTCTTTCCTTATGTGTGAATCGAACGTTGTGAACTGTGACTATTTTTACTCTGATTAAGTGTTCATTTGTCAACAGATTTCATGTTTGTCTTGTTATATATCCACCTTGTGCTTTGTACCTCGTAATTATCTGTCATGATCGCCCACATCGTACTTCACACGAATGTACTGAGAAATATATATTATTATTTTCATATTTTGCTTCTGTCGCGAAGCAGTGTCCATTTGGTATATAACGTACGGTGTGCAACAGACCAACGGCAGTCAACACCCACCCGGATTCAACGAAATACCTGGATAATTCCACTCGAATAATTGAGGGAAGCCCCGCGTACCCTCACCTGAGGTGGCTACATGATCACAGCCGATGCGTACTGTTACCAAATTACAGACCACCTGCTAGTTCTCGTGGGACAGCAAGCACCGATATTTCGTTGTTGCCCTCAGTTTAAAGGGCCACTCCGTTTCGGTTTCGAATTGCGGGCATCGCTTATGAGCGACGTCGGCTAGTTATGGGCTAGTTATGGCTTCTACGATTCGTAGCGCAAAACAGGGGACGAATGTAATACCATTTGGCTGAGAATGCTTCAGCAGTACGAGGTAATGTTAGCCGCGGAAACAGCAGCAGAGCCCTAGAGGTTCTGGACGTACATCCGACAGCTCACCAAAATCTAGGCGCAAATTTAGACGCTGATGAATCAACATGAATTCAAAGCTGTTGGGGACTTTACTAAGCTCAGTTAATGGTTTCGCATTACGTTTCGCACAGTCTATCATGCTCAGTGGTGTTGGACCATGCTTTGTCGAAATGTTGTCCAGCGTTAACGAAGCTGAACGCGAGCTGATATTGATTGATATTATTTGATCTTTCGGCCCAGACAACATCCATCCGTTGTTGCTACGTGAGCTAGCGGTGGAATTATCCGTGCTTTTGACGGACTTGCGTCAGCAGCCTCCAAACAGAAGCAAACTGCCAAAGGAGTGGAAACAAGTTATGCTTGCTCCTGTGTACAGGGAAGGTGAGCGGCCTAATGCTGTCAACTACCAACCTGTATGCTTAACCTGTGTTTGGCGAAGTGATAGAACTCTGATAGCCCGTTGTCTTTAAAGGCATTTGGACCACCCATCGATCCCCATTGAGAGATAACATGGATTTTGGAGAGGGTGATCCTGCTTGATAAACTGCCTGCTTGTTAAGGAGCGATGGGTGGGAACGAGGACTGATGGCAAGTACCTGGGCGCAGTGCTTCCCGACCTAAACAAGGCGTTTAACAGAGTCCCGTGTAACCATTTGCTCAACAAACTGACAACGTATGGCGTCAGTCGGCCTATAATAAGTCGAATACCAGATTTTCCCCATGGCAGATCATTTGCCGTCAGGGTCAACTAAGGCTTATCTGATTGGCAGACTACCCCAAGCGGTGTCCCTGCCCCTATCGTTTTTGGTTTCTATCGACTATCTGTTCGAACGGCCGCAGTCACCCGTCTTCGTTTATGCCAGTAACATGAAAGTATTGGGGAATATCTCTTCAGATGAGGATAGCGAAATACTCCAACAGTGCCTAGATGCAAAATCAAAGTGGAGAATTCAGTAGAGTCTGCACCTAAACCCGAAGAAATGCTCCTTTATGAACCTGCGAGATGTCAGAGGTGTTAGGACAAATTGTGTTGGGGGCCACTTGTTTGAACAGTGTAAAGCAAACAGAACGTCGGAAGGTTGTCTCCAGACACGCCCAAAACACAGGTTCACATCATGCAAGTTTGTGTTACATCTAAGACAGCGTTCGAGAATGTCTGTTGATCCCTTGCTGAGGTGTCTATGACGACCCATGGGAGATCTTCTCCTCTCATGTTCGTCAAAGAATGGGGTACGGCTACGCCGCAGTGTTCTTCGGCAAACAAAGGGAGTTATCTCAAATTAAAGAGTACAGAGAACAGCGACGCTTATGGTTGTTGAGGCGAAAGATCTCATCCCAAGCGACCTCAATCACCAAGAGGCACTTTAGCCCTACTGGCACACGGCGGAAGGTTTTTCTGTGTTTCGTGTGTCCTTACTAGGAAAGCCGCCCACTTAGACGGGCTTCTTGACCTGCTTCGCCTCGGCGTCCGACTCACTGAATTTTGTTACTACACTTAGACGAAAATTACCAGTGAGAATAGGCAATGTGGTCACTGGGCGTATGGAAAATAGACTCATTTGTTGTATGACATCGCATCTGACCTCTTGAAAAGAAGGTGACGCGCTGGGAGTTACATATATCTCATGATGCTCCCGAGACGGCCCATGGAACTGTCAGTTGACTCCGATACATCTTAAGAAATGACAGCATATTTTGCTGCTTTCTGATGGGAAACTCCCGGATGGCACCACTAGAATTATTTTCTACACCTCTGTTGAAAATTACAGCCGCAATACTGGCAGTCAAACTGACGAAGGTTTTAGCAACTGGATTCAAGTTAACTTTTGGCAGCATCAAACTTCGGACAGACTTCGTCATCATGCCAGAATGCTCCAGAAACACCTCGTTAATTTGGCAACATTTGTAGCTAATTCGGAGTTACACTCGGGACTACCAGTTGCGAAAGGTTCCGTGGGGGTTAAACCCGGCGAATACCGCCTTCTGAGGAACCTGTGGTGCTTGTTCACGAGCAGTGCACATGTGGTTGAATGGCTCGACCACTCTGTGAGGACTTCAAAATCCATGACCACTTACCAAATTGCTGTGACATCTGCGAACCGAGGAACTGCAACTAAGGAAGGCGCTGGCAGTATCCAACGTTGGTAGTGCGCAATGGTACATGAAACTTGTTTTATATTGTTCACAATAGTACACCCTACTGCGTGCGGTGTAATGGTTAATAGGCTTGGAGAATTATTGTATTTGCATGAAAGCCGGTCGACAGTGCCCCGTTATGCTGGGTCTCTCACGTAAGATAGAGGTGGATCCAGCATGTGAACCTACCATTCGACAGGAACAGCAGAGCGCATTTTGTGGTAGCTGTACAGAGCTCTCTAAAAACCAATGGCATGTACTGACGCGAATGAAGTCTGACAAAGGGAATAGTGCCTTATGGCTTGGTGGAGAGATTTCATCTGAACTATCGCATTTTGCTTGATTAATTGTGCTGCTGCCCATTGGTTTGGTCGTAGATTTTGTTATCAGACATTACCGTCAGCTCAAACGCCACAGGGGATTTAGTCACACCTTATCGTACATCGGAAAGAAATTTATGAATCGTCAACTGCATGGCTAGCGTGCGCCGCGTGCCGTTGAAATGCATGAATTCCAGCAGGTTGTCAGCAAGGTCGTGCCAACATGTGATGACCCCGCTTCCTGTCGATTGCGCAACAGCTGCGAAGCTCTCCGTTAACGGCTAGCGGTGCGGATTATTTTCGACTTCTGGAAGCTAGGATTTGGACGAGCCATTGCAAAATATACGGTCACCCCTTTAGTTGTTTCAGGACAAGGGTGATACATGTGGAAGGAGCGCAATCGACGTCAACGGACTGTTTTTAGTGGCCCCAATGATGTTCATTTGTGGTCGGGGTGTGCCGGAAAAATTGTACTTGGACACTGGGTCCAACTGCATAGGTGGCGAATCAGAGCTGAAGGAAAAATTACTTGCCTTCTACCAAGACAACATTCACCGGACTGCGGTGGCTTGTGGTATCGGCTTGTGCTTTAGACCTCTCTCTACTAGCCAAAGGGGCAACGTAACTCGGCTAAGGCATGCACACAACCTGCAGCTACCTGTATGCTGGTATACCATACTGGTGGCGAAGTAGCGAAATACTTTGAATGCGTGACAATGGTTGTGTGGTTGTTAGACTGTTGACGACCACGACCCCTGTCGTCATTTTCACCGTTCTTGTTGACCGTTCACCTTTTTACATTCAAAACCCTCCTGGTAGCAATTGTGAACCTCCCTTGTAAAGACCGGCACGATCATCCGAACTACACTCGCGACGATTTGACCTCCCACTGAAGGCTAAGTTTGGTGCAACACTAAGACTTGATATAATAATATATATTTCTCAACGCATCTGTGAGAAGCACGCTCGGATGTGCGCGTTCACTTGTCCAGGTCTCTCCGTGTACAATTTGTCCGTCCTTCGTATCAACTGCTGAACCATTCTTTATGTGTGCCCTAGTATCACTCAAGCTTCATCGCTCGGCCACCACGTGACCTGATGTATTTTGCTGTGGTTACGCGAGTCGCTGGCCTCGAACCTTATATATTCGGTAAACTGATCACCAAAGTTTTTTGTCATTATCTTCTCTTTCATTCTTTGGTAGTTTTCTTACTATTTAACACCTGGTCACTAAGAAACTCTCCTTTGCGACTGTCTATTACGGAATGGTGATCTGTTGCTCATTAAGCTTGGAATTTATGGACGCTGGCTATATCACACACGCGATGATTCTACATCCAACCCGTGGAAAGACATTGCGAGTAGACTGAGTGTAGATCGAAAAATCAGTAGGTGTCGGAGATCATTCCTGATTATGTGACGTACAAACCGGTTCATGTCTATCCAATTATTTCCGAATGTCCATCTATTCTTTATTTTGCCACCCTTTCAAAGGCTCCACGTGGATGCCCTGGTTTGTCCCATGTCACGCGGTGTTTAATCGGGTTGTAAAAGGAAAGTGGAAAATAATCTTTCCACCTGGTCCTTACCCCCAATTGTGTGAAAAATTTTCCTAGTGGATTATTGTTTTTTTGCAGACTGGTCTCACAGGACTAGAAGTTTCGCCGGCTTTTCCGGGGGATATGCTGTTAACGGTAGTGAAAATAAGCCGACGGCTCCTTCTAGGGTCTATAAAATGAGGAAGTGATTGCCCAGTGTGAACGAGATATTTTTGGATTTACTCAAAGGGGTGTTTGTGGCCAAAGTTGCGCCCACCAAATGCAAGTAAAGATGTGATACGTTTTATTTTCTAAAGAAAACCTTACGGTTACTGTCACATATCTTCACTTTCGATGGAAGTTCAAACGTGGATAAAATCCGGAACGCATGTACGATGATAAACAGGATGACAGCAAGTATCACGAAATAGATGAATTGTGTAAATTATGCCATGATATTTGAAGTACTGGTTGTCCTTTGGTCACTATGGTATGTGTTACGCAGTGTTCCAAAGGATGCGGGTGATACGACGGACTGATGAGCTGCGGGTATTGTTGGATCAGCTGAGAATATTTTGAGGGCTTGAGTACTGCCATATGGATTCCGATGGAATTCACGTTGGTTAATTTACCCTTAGCTCTCAGGGGAGTCAGACTGTCCAAGAGCGTGTGGTGCTAAATATCTACAAAGAGACCAAAATGAATTAGGAACTCGGCATCCAAGATTGCGGTCTGAACGTATGCCACCAGGAAAATCCAGCGGAATTGACGTCGCAGTCCAAGGTCAAGGGTGAATGAACGTCGACTGTACTTTTGTATCAATGTTCCATTAGCTGCTTATAAGGAGAACATGGGCTGACAACGTTGGCGGTCGCCTGTGACGCATGGAAACACGCTTACCTCAGCACCGGTGTCTACAAGAAAATTATAGCCTGTAGATTTGCCGGGGATATAGAATAGGCGACATTTGGAGGAGACACCAGGCACAGCCGTCGCCATCACTGGCCAACCAATGCGTTTCCCTGCGATGTCGGTAGCAAAGGTGCAAGGCTGAGTGCACTTCTTCGCCCGGCGACCAAACGTACGGTGATAGCAACAATGAACATGGTCCTCGTGTGCTAATGCTGTCGGACGTTGAGATGGTGTTCTAGATCGGCTGCGTGGTCTGTGCGATCGAGAGTGCAGGCTGCAAACCAGTGACTGGACCTGCTTGGTCAAACACTGTACTCGATGTCGCAGGTCATCCTAAGGCTGGCTGGAAACAGTATTCACCGGTTTGGAATTACGTTTAACATCCAACATTTTGTCGGTTGCTTCCGCAAGCTCCTCTATAGACACAACACTGCTGAACGTAGCTAAAATCTCGCGGGTCGAACATGGTAGGCTTTTCATCCACAACTGTCGAAAAATGGTGTCGTTCATCTTTCTGCCTCTAAGAAGCCGCCTCATGCGTTTTAGGAGTTGGGATGGCTTGCGGTCAACTAGCTCCATTTCAGAAAATAGTTGGTCTAGCTTCCGATGTTCAGAAACACCCACTCTGCTAATTAAAACGTCTTTCAGTTTATCGTACGGTTGGTCTTCGGGCATGTTGTCAATAAGATCCGAGATTTCTTCAGCGACCTCGGTCTGGATGGACTGAATTATGTAGGAGCACATCATGGTTTGTGACTTAATGCGCCTCGTTCGAAAGAGAGCTTCAACTTGTCCAAACCAGAGACGAGGGTTGTTTACTCCAAATTCAGACTATTTGATATGCATGGACGAGGTCAGCTGCTTAGTTGATTCTTCGTAGTCGGACATGGTAACGGAGGACACTTACCACGCAAAATTAACGGGGTAGTGAACACGTTAACGCATGAGATGAATGAACACATCAACGAGAAAGAGAATTAAACACAACGTGAAGGTACTAAGAGTTTTTTGACTTATGACGACGGAAAAAGGTGAGGAAAGGTTGACTACGTCGGGGCTCACCAATTTGTGGTGGTCAAAACGAGCTACCAAATGGACTAGGTGAATGCGAGTGTACCTCACTAGGCTATCGGTGATAACAAAATGAACGAATGAGACAAAACAACTACAAAGTTCCAGCAAGTTGTGGTATTCAAAAGGATTTCACTCACAGAAGAGTGTTCACAAGTGTTTCAACTGACCACCACAATATTCCAAATTACCAGTATCCGGAAGTGGAATGATATCACCGAGATGTTGTGGTCTGCAGAGGCGCCATCAAGGATGCGACAATGCTTGTAGTACAACGGAGCTAGAAAGTTGGATGGTAGACCCGTGTAGTATGGTCAAACGACTGCGCAACGAGGAGATGAGCAGACCGACATGCACAAAAGTTGTATTGTATTAAACGGCCAATTTTTATCAATTTCATCCATATGCGAAGATGATACAAAAGGTTGTTGTACAGAAATGAAGCATCGTTTGTAAACAAAATGAAAAACATCTAGATACATGAAGCTTCCATTATAACGTAAAACCTCTTAAGTGAAATATATAAATAATGCAGACAAAAAAATATATTTCTCAGTGAAGTTGTGAGGAACACGTTCGGATGTGCGCGATCATGACAGATAATTACGAGGTACAAAGCACAAGGTGGATATATAACAAGACAAACATGAAATCTGTTGACAAATGAACACTTAATCAGAGTAAAAATAGTCACAGTTCACAACGTTCGATTCACACATAAGGAAAGAAGATAGTTCGTCTGTTCCACAGATTTAGTCCAAAAAATGAGACGTTACATTGATTTGCCTTTAACAAGTTTAGGTAAAGACGACGTTTCAAATATTTCAAAGTCACGCCGGGAAATACGTGCAAATGCATCGTCGATGAATTTCGCCATCATTTGACATGAATTCAGTCGGAATATGT
>JTDE01014983.1:0-11304 GCA_014338405.1 Paragonimus skrjabini miyazakii | reverse complement strand
ATATATATATATTATATATATGTATATATTATATATAATAAACATATTTACCAATATTGGTATGTTTTGCTTATGTGCGTATGCGTTCCCTAAAATTCGGACACTTTCTGAACATGCATATGCCATAAGTATATACATTTATATGCTTCTATCAACGTGAATTTCCCCATCTCGATCTGAGAGAACGAATGGACCAATTAAAAAATTGCGCTTCCAGGTCATCCTATGTATTTGGTTTTTAATTAATGGTCAGTTAAAACAAGCAGATATGAGGCCATGACGCAGATTTTGACGATTTCAATTTCTGCATCAGCTACCGAGCCATTAAAACGATTTATCCCAGGAAAATAATTTTCTCGAACACGACAGCTCGGGACCTCACGTTCTACGACTAGCATTCATGGACGACAGGCATGTACGTTACAATGAATACCCACGTAACTCGTCGTTCAGTTTAACAAAAATGTGCAGATGAATTGTCTAACATTTATCGAGGAGAGTTCTCTCGGGACTTGCGCGCGCAATATCACGGAACTGCTCATGACTAATTTGTTAGCGAATAATATTTCCGGGGTGGTGAGTGTCAGTAACAAACTAACTTTGAAATCAACACCTTTCGTGAATATAACTTTTACAACGCAAGTCATTATGGCATTATTATTTCGCTTATAATGTGTAGTGACCAGCGATCATGTGGTTTCTCTAGGTATCCCTGCTGCAACCGTGTTTTCCCGCTTGGTTGTTCTGTACGCATGATTCTATGTACGCTTACAATAAGAGGCCTGATAAGAACTCAGCGCCACTTTCTTCAGTCGTGCAACTAGTCGCACGCAGTGAATGCTTGCCTCTTCCTAACGATTCATTTACTATTCCAGTCATCAATGTGGTTCAACCGAACCTTTTCGAGCGTTGTTTAACGCATTGGAAGGTTCCGTGCACTTTTTGCTCGGTGCGCTTTTGAGTGCCATCGAGTGGACCATGGCCCATTTCGCGCTGCTTTTCTCCTCCCTCTTGGTTGCTGCCGTTGGTCCCAGACTAGGTTAAAGCTAACTACTTATCATATTTCCAAACATTGCTGGAAATATACGGTTTGTTTCCAAACTCCACTGCCTTCTCTAATTCGATGTCTGGTGGGACTACTTTTCGATTGCTCTTAAGAAAAGGTGTATTAAATTGTTAGTAGACGAGGGACCTAGCGCATACCCACTTGTCCACTACAAGCGTCGTCATGCGTCATGAAGGTCCAATAAAATACACCGACTCTGACCCGGGGTCGGTCCGACCCTGGCAAGCGTTGGTAAGGAGTCGGATCCGAGTAGGCGTGCAACAAAATCCAGAGCCGGTCTGACTCTGGCCAGAGTCGGATCGGAGTGGGCCAGAGTGGGATTCCAGTAGGCCAGTGTAGGATTCGAGTAGGTCAACTGCGCTAACGGCACATTTCTTATATTCCTGGTAATTCGCTTCAACACCTGAAGCAGTTCGATGCTTACGCCATCCAACGCTTACGAACTGCTGACGCTATTGCGTAAGTTTCACCGACTTCTGGTCTCAGCGATCGATCTTATCTGGCAATAAACTGCCAAGCCAGTTTAACAGGATCATTTTTGTAATGAAGCGTTTACTTCGAAAGACTTTAAATGACCTAACGCGGACCGATATGGAGGTGGACAAGGGACGCAACGAATAACTCTTCAACTTGATCCTACGATGGGCACACTGCCGTGAACATCTTCTACGTGACCGCTGAACATGCCCAAATTAACAGCAAATCGATAAGTACCGCGATAAAATCAGTGTACATGTATATTTCATATAAAAAGTTGACAGAATCCAAGAAGTAAGAGCAATTGGCAACCATTTCCGTTAGAGGTGGAGGTATTTTCAAATCCAGCATGCTGTGGGTCAAATGCGAATAGAACAAAGCCTGAAAAACAAAACCACAAAAAATAATGAGGAAATAACAGGGAACGAAAAGAAAGGACAATGGAAAAAACAAAAAAGTAATATTAAAATTTCATAAAAGAATATTTTCCGAGAGGAAAGAGGCTTACATGTGAACATAACATGAATTAACTGGACTTGTAAGAGACATGGCTTCACTACATCAAAAATCAACTTTCTGTGAAAACGCATTACAGACCGCTACGTGGCACCTACAGCGGCGCTTTTGTATGATGGGTTGACTGCAACCAACCTCACCCATGCATCCACGGCACACCGTACCTTTTCATGTTTTCTTTTGGCTTTCTTATCCAGGCATTTTCCGTGTCCTCCGGCTCCAGATTACTCTTTTAACTAAATGACCATCGTAAACCGATAGGTTCTCACCTGTTTGTGATTAGTTTCTGAGTATTGGCGTTTTGACCTCCCGCCGTCTCTGTCTTTTTCTCCTTGAAACTACCTCATGGGGAAAGACCAGCTTCGACAACGTGATAATCGGCTTCAAATCAGCGGCCGTGAGGGACTTTGCGAAAGCGGAAAATTATCTCACTGCGTCAAGACTAGATGAGGCTGTTACCGTAGTATTCCCCATAAGGATCGAATGATATGTTGCCCACAGAACTCAGATTAACCGTGCCGATCGCGTATCGTCACAACATGTGGGATTGGACACATGTCCTTCACCACTTGGTCGTTTTCGTCATCTTTAATTTGAAATAAACATGACAAAATAAAGGACTATCAGGCTTCTCCAGTGAAATAATTTCATTCTCCAAGTTGGCAGGGGTAGTAGTGGAGGAAACACCATAAGTGCTAACGCCAAGTCGTAGACGTTCCCGGCGCATTCGACGATATATGATGGTACGACAATACAACCATCGCCCGGAATCCATGATGCATCAAAAGTGCATTATGCACGTGGCTTCAGGGAACAGGAAGATTAAAAAATCAAACGCTTAGGCAAAAATTAGTCTTCAGGTCAGTAATTAGCATGTCTTTACTGAAGTATAAAGTAAGTTATATCACGCATACATCGATCTCTAAGATTATCCGTGAAACATCACGAAACAATAATATGAAAAGCAACCAAACCGTAGGCACGTGCAACGAGCAAACCAGACGTTCTGGCTTGTTGTACTCGTTACACTCGTAAACCAACTTTGAGCAACCTGAAGACACCGGGGACAGCGTTCTTTTGAAGTTAGGGTTTCAACGATAGTTCTGTGAAAGGAGACAATAAAAACAAGCGTGAGCCAAAGGCCCAGTAAGACATGCACACGACTTACACAATCGAAAACCAAAACGGCGCCGACAACATGGCAGCACGGTGCGTTGAACACGTGACAATCAACTGACCCAGAGGTATCGAACTAGTCTGGATGAACAAAATTTGCACTCAAATGACAACCGCCTATTCCGTAGTCAGACATCTGTTGTAGTGAAAAATACCATTCTTAGATTATCCATAATCATTATTCAGCCACAAAAGTAGCCCCACGATAATGTGCCATTCACCGAAGTTCCTCATTTTTGGTTGATCAATGAAGTAGAAAAGACAGGCCAACGCCTGACCTACTCTTGGCCAACTTGGTCTAGTCGGCCAGGTGTTTACTGGGATCCTGTTTAACATACGCTTCTTAAGCAGAATGTGAGGCGCTGGATAGAGAAGGCACGGGTAGTGTTGATTGTGATGAGATCTGTTGCATCATTTTGGGATTGCTGTGCTTTGTTTGATTAGTGTTGAAGGGTGGCCCTATGTTTCATTATGTTCCCTAAGAATAAACAGTACTTGCCACCCCATCCTGTACTTAACCCGAATAAACCCGGTAAGGTACGCGTAATCTCTGATGGTGCTGCTGAACACCGAGGTGCGTCTCTCAACAAACCCTTACTCCAGGGTTCGGAGTTGAATAACAGTTTGTTAGGAGTACTCATGCGTTTTCTCAAATGCCCGGTGGCAGTCTCCGCCAACACCGAAGAGACGTTTCTGCAAGTGGGAGTGCTATGTCGTGATCGGGGTGCATTAAATTTTCATTGGTGGAGCTCTGATTTGTTCAAAGAACCGCCGGATACCTACGAGCCGAATGTCCACTCCTTTGGAGCGAAATCTTCGCCACTGTGTGCTAGTTTCGCACTGCAAAAGGTAGCTGTAAATAATCAGCAGCAGTTTCTATCGAAGATTGTTATCGCAGTTAAAGAGAAGTTCTATATGGATGACTGTCTAGTATCATTCGATTCAATATCAAAAGCTAGGGCTGTGGTAGGTGAACTTCGAACGATGCCGCGACTGTGTGGGTTTAGACTCACCAAGTGGGTTTCTAACTGTAGTGAGGCTATTGAACATTAATTCAATGTAGAAAAACTTGTTGACTCCCAGGATGTTGAACTCCATAGCTGTGAAAACCAACGGGCTCTAGACTTGTGGTGGCATGTGGCAGACGACTGCTTCCGGTTTCAGATCAACCTCCCTCACATCGGTAACACGAAAGGAGGAATATTAAGTTGTGTGGCTTCGTTATACGATCCCTTGGAAACAATGGCATTAATGTTATTGCCGGCTCGCAGGTTGCTTCAGGACCTTTGTCACCAAGACATCAGCTGCAAACCCGATATAAAAGAACATGATCGAGTACACTTGGAAGGTTGGATGAACGATGTCAAATTCATAGACAGCGTGGTATTACCTAGATGCATGGTTCAGGGACTTTCTTCAGCAAACCTTGTCGAATTTCATATGTTCCGTGATGCGTCTGAGGTCGGTTACCGAGCAGTGGGCTGTCTAAGGGTGGTTGTTCTGGCCACTGATATTCAATTCGGATTTCCGATGGGTAGATTCAGAGTGACCCCAAAGACGGCAGTTACGAAACCAGGGTTTGACCTCATGGCAGCCGTTGTGTCGTCTAAGCTGATGTATTTCCTGATTTGTGAGTTGAGAATTCCAATGAGTAATGTACTGTGGACAGAATTCACAGTAGTGTTGCAATACTTGCAGGTTACACTTAAATGTTTGAAGGCTTCGCGCGACATTCAGGTAAACGATGTAATTTCTCCTCATGAAGAGGCTTCCAGGGGTGTCTGGCCTTATGGTGCAGTCACCGAGGTATTTTTTGGTAATGATGGACACGTACGTCAGGTGTCAGTAAGAACTACAGATGGTACTACTGGCAGACGGGACTTTAGATCACTTTGTTTCTGGAAGCGTCCGCAGAATAGCACCAAGTCGCTACGGGTGAGACAGAAAGTACGGATCCCTCTACTGAACCGGTTGATCGCTGCTGTTCTTACTGCTACCTCGAGTTCAGAAAACCAGCTGGTTTACGGGGCCCAGTTTTAAGTGTGTTAAGGTTTGCTGTGTTATTTTGAGATTGCTGTGCTTTGTTTGTTCAGTGCTGAAGGGTGGCCCTATGTTTCATTATGTTCCTTAAGAATAAAAAGTATTAACCACTTATGTTCCTACACCAACTACCGTAACCGTTCCACTCACTATTATTCAGTTTGAGCCCTGTACATCTCTAACTGTCCAAATGAGACATTCTTCTTCCATATTCTTTCTTGAGTAGCTTATAACTGTTACCATTTCTCGATGCGTGAACAATCATTTTGCGCCTACCCAACCAATGACCATTTATTTGTGTGAACTCAATTCCGTTTTATAGTCCTCTATTACTGAGCGATGCCCAGTCGTCCGATTTGTTGTACAGGCGCATTCTATATTCAATTTCTGAAGAGTTTTCACATACGAGGTGAGATATTTAATTTTCATGTACATTGATTCAATTAGTACAGTATTAAATCCAGTTTTCACGAGCGCCTTCTCATTAACCGTTCCGAAGATAGATTATCTTCTCTGCCGTTGGATGTTAAGTGAGGCGTTTTCGGATCAACAGATTAAGCGTAACTTGTTGTGAACTTGAATCGGTAGCAAATGATTCAATAGGTAGCTACCCTTTTTCTCTGAAATCAACTGTGTTAGAGTTAGGATTACCGTTTGCACCCTTTTTGTTTCTAACATTTTTATGTGCTTACGTCGGCTTCGCTTGTCGACAATATACTCCTTATCTATTCGCTGCGTTATTTTTAACTGGCCGTCTTCGACTGTGGCGACTATGGTAAACGATATTTTCTATAGTCGCATTCATTTGCATACTTTCGATGATTTTGGTTTTTACCTGCTTTTGTTTTGGTCAAGCTATCCTTTTTGCAATATCCGTCCCTGGGCTCCAGTCACAACTCGCTCCGTGCCTCGCTAGCTTAACGTGCTTTCTCTGCACACTATTTCCTACGGTCGGTACTAATACACGAGGGTCAACACGCTGAGTACTTGTTTTTCATTGTCGACTGGTTTTCGATAGCGAGTACAGATTGGATAGTATTCTGTTGAACCAGTTACAACACGATTCCTTTAATTTTACACACGTCGTGGGCGCGAAAGGCAACAGAGAAAGGCAAATACTTTGAGTGGCAGTAACTCTGAAAACGGTGAGTTTTGATTTTTGTGTTCTAATTTTTGGGACTCGAACATTTTTTAAAAATTAACTACGACGTACTTATGTATATGGCCATCTAATTCCACGATTGTGTGCTCAACAGGAACATTCAAAGGATTCTCATAGGATGGTCTTGATATATATAGGCACCGATAGTTTATTTATCAGTATTTATGCCCAGTAAACCTTCGACAAAATGTAAGTGAGTAGTGTAAATATAGAAAACCAATTACAGTATTATACGGAAGCGCGGGTTAGTTTTAGCACTGAGTATCTTATGAGTGACATGAACTTGGTCAGTTAGGATTGTAGTTTGACGCTCAGGTGAAGGTTGTGTTGCAACCAGCGGATGACCGGGGGATTATAATTGGACGGGCGTGCCGGCTGGGTGAGATTCTAAGGTTCCTAAACCAGATGTGGTTACTGTGGTCTAAGACCAATAATATTTGAGTATGGTGTTCTGTCGGTCTGTACTTATTTCTAGGACACCAACACATACCCTGGTTTTGCAAGACTGTCTGTTAGTTTATCCGTCATGTTTCTTTCATTTGGTTTGAGGCTTCAATAGGAGGTAGTTTCGTTGTATTTGAGATTAATCAATCACTTGATGTAAAAGCAAAGACGCTATACCAAAGCAGATTAACCCATGATGGATGCCCATCACACAGCTCCAGTGCTTGACGTCATTTAACTGACAGTATCAGTGACGGGACCCAAGTTTTTTTGGATGTCACTGTACTTTGAGAAGTAACTGGCTCAGATGTACATGCACGGCATACTGGGTGTACTGTAGAGAGCATTCGTGACTCTCCTCCGGAAACTACTCGTTGCCCAAACAAGCAAACTGTCTGTCACCTCCTAGTCCGCGTAAACTGATTAAATTTGGCGTTTGGAAAAACCGTATCAGTTGCGTTTGCCAAGCTCGCGCAACATTGATAAAGGCAGCTCTGCAACTGAAAAATTTCACCGGAAGTTCCGTTGGCGTCGTCATCCCTGCTAGCACAATTAGGTATAGAGTACGCAAAAACCTGATGTGCTCTACATTGACCAATCCGAGGGTTTGTTTGGGAGGAACTACGTTTTTGACAGAAATAATCCTAAATTACCCTCAAAATGTGTACCGCAATCATAATCCCATTTGTCCATTTCGTTCACTGTTAAATAGATGTAAAATATCCCGAAAACGACATAAATTATCCCACACATGACGATATGTTAACACATGTTTAATGCCATTCGCCAATCCGAAATGTGCATATTCACCCGGATACACATCACGTATCAACGACGTCCGCGGAGTTTCCATGAGTATTCTTGCATTCCAGAATTTGTAACAGCCGACTGACATAAACTCTGGGAGTATTATTTGAAACAATGCAGTATCAAAGCCGCTCAGTAAGGTGTAGTGCGATCACCTTCGACGTCCCCAAAATCTTAAACTCTCTGCGACGTGAGAGTTGCCCTACCGGTACCACCGCGCTGGTTCACATTACCTTGTGAATATAGATTTACTACAAACCGCTAACATCAGAGTTAGTGTGCTGGCGTAGGTATCGCAGTTTTACTCGTGGCTGTATAACGAATGCGCGTCATCTCTACTACTGTAAGCTACATTCATTGGGATAACAATGTTTCACCTATTACCGTTGGAAGCGCTGCTCAACCAGTATGACACTTGTTTGAATTCTGAAGGTTGACTGGAATTTCCGCCGGCATTCGTCCCCTCAAGCGACTGTCGTGCGGCAACAAAGGCAACAAAGTAAAATCGAACGAAGAAACATCTCAAAATGAACGAGATTAAAATCGAATGTGGCAAAAATGAACGCGTCGTGCATTGTAGTTTAGCTAAACAAAAACACCCGCGTGTACAATGAGTGATTTCTCGTGTGTAAGAATTTTCACTTGGAATATTTAAATAACCACATTTATTTAAGCAAATTGTTATATCGAAATCATTCCCGAAGCATTTTACTCAGGTTCATTCACGTTGACTTCTCGTCGGTAATTAAAGCTCAGACGTATTTGATCTCAAAATTGACGTAATTCATTCCTAAGTTTGGCACCAATCAAATGCCCAGCGTATTTCCTCCCGAAACTGCCGTAATTCATCCCTAATTAATCCCTGATGTGTGATAGCACGAATTCTACCCGCAAAGGTCCCATATATCTAGGAGCAAGCATCTGACATGTAGAAACATTCGCAATCCTGTTACACTGGGTATTCAAAACAGTGCCGCCACAACTTTCTAAGTACGCCAGCACGCCGTGTTTTACCTCCATAATCGCACATGTCGCATCCTCAACAAGGTAAACTCAGATAGTCTTGAAATATACTTTAGGAACGACGCTTTAACTTCGGTGAAATTGGGGGCACTTGTAAGGAGGATGGGACTTATTTGCCCATGTACACAGAGTATGAGTCGCTATTCATGAAAACAAATGTGATCTCGATTGTCATTTTCAGAAACTATGGATAGCGACAGCATTGGAAGAGAAATGTAAATGACAACCGTACGTTATCATTTAGATTTGCTCCATCTGGCCGACTTATACTTTGAGTATCGTGGGGCTTATGACAAGTAATATTTTAGTAACCACACAGCAATGCACATTCTTTGAAACCTCTGCATCTTAGCCAGCACAGCCTAGTAAAAACGCTTGGCAACCTCTTGGTTTATTGCTGGGCTTTCTGGACTCTTGGCGCGCACTCATACCTGGATATTTGATGTGCTTGCTGATGTTTGTTAAGTTTGGCGTTAAGGGCAGGCCATTCTTCCGCTAGTTGTGAAGTTAATAATTACCAGGTAATCTTAGAAACTGCATACAATACTACGATTTTAAGAAAAATAGCTTTTCTAAAATTTCGTCACCGTGTATCACGTTTATATGAAGCAGTCATATACATGATATGATATGAGATCTCTTATGTGGTACATCCCAAATGGTTATTCTGATTAGAATGACAGCCACCGGGATCCGGCATCATTATATAATAACTTTTGTTTGTTCAATTTGTAAACAACAAAGTTTTACCGCAGACGTTCCAAGATTGTCTGAACACGCATTTTATCGTGTCTTGGGACGTAAGTCATCTCAGCTCAGAAGCCTCTGGGTTCACCGAAAGGTACAGCTATTTTGCGTCATTTCTTAACTATCGTTTAGAAAACATTATCGTTTGCCAAGAACCACTTTAGGTCACTATCTCGGCAGCTATTTAACTTGCACGCACAATGGGTTTGGTGGCGCCAACGGAATCCCCGTAACTGTATGAGACGACTGTAATTTGCTTTCTCGCATACGGATTGTCACTACCGTTAAGTTTACTATCGGTAATTATCAGTAAGTTTTTTGATTTATCGCCTGCCTATCTTCACTCTTCAAGTCCCACCCCGAAGTTTCCCAAGTTCAATGAACTGTACAGGCAGAAAATATTGAAGACATATTCGAGTGAGCCGGTTGCAGTACCCATATTACACTTTCAGTCTATCGCCAATGTAGGAGCCTGGCTGTTCGCTAAGTGCCATTTCATAGTCATACTCGGAAAGGGAAATCCCGCCACCCAACTCATCAAACAGTTCGTCACTTTATATCACACGGAAGAGTTGCGCATGGTACAATATACTTGGATTCATTATCAAACACTGCTGATTCTAATATATTCAAAGAATGAAATCGTTAGCTTGGTCCCGCTGACCTGGCCCATAACAAAGGTCTGAGTATATAGTATGCGTTCATAATAGTAGCTGATTCAACCTGATTCAAGTAAGCTATGAACGACGTCTCAGAATGCAGGATGTCTTCACACTGAGAGCTGCTCCACCCGATTGACGTGGGCTACCAACGTCTCGGAATACAATTACTATTTTTATGTATTTCATACATACGGGCTTCTAACTCGATTCATTGTCCATTCCGTTATAGTGGATGCTCAATCCTACGTTTTGCCAGACGCTTCCATCACTACACTAGCCGTACCATTCGTACCATTTCGAGACAATATTTCCAGCAAATATATTGTCCGGAAACCGTTATTGTAAACAAGAAATAGCAGACGGCCTTGAGGATCTCACGTAGAAATGACTCAGGTAAATGAAAGATTTACTCCGGTTCTAACCTTAAAGGTTGCATTAGTGAGAAGGGAGGCAATCCAGTGAAGAACCTCTACTTGAATAACGTAGGCTCCCAGGTTATGTCTTAGGGGACCGTGTAGGACATGGTCAAAAGCCTTAGCGAAGTCGAAGAAGATAGCATTTGAAGTGAGGCTACTTCTTTTGGTCTCTGTCAGACTATCTACGAAAATAAACATTTTTTATGCATGACCGTCTATGGAGGAAACCATGCTGGATAGAGTAAAAAAACTATTTGATAAAAAGTACTTGAGGATGGCACGCTTTAATAAGCGCTCCACTATCTTGCACGGAATGTTAGTGAGGCTGATTGACCTGCAGTTAGCCGGAGAGTACCAGTTGCTTGCTCTAAGGGTGGGTGTGACTGTTGTTTCTTTCCATGCACTAGGGAGAATGTCAGTCCGGGAGACCTGTTTAAACAGGTTATGGGGGGTTCTGCCAGACTAGCGGGTATTTTTTGAGAATTCTAGTCAGGACCCGTTGCACTGTGTGAGTTAACCTTGAATAACAGGCCTTCAATATTTAGCACAAAAACTTAGTGGTAGCCAGTGGTTTCCGGAGGTTCTGCAGCGGCAGGATGGGATGCCAATTCGGCAGTGCGACGTTGTAGATTGCATGAATGCTAGTCGTAGAACGTGAGTTCCCGAGCTATCGTGTTCGGGAAAATTATTTTCCTGGAATAAATCGTTTTAATGGCTTGGTAGCTGATGCAGAAATTGAAATCGTCGAAATCTGCGTCATGGCCTCAT
>JTDE01014982.1:0-11401 GCA_014338405.1 Paragonimus skrjabini miyazakii | reverse complement strand
TCTTTTCGAAATGGGCCGACTGGAAAGTCTATGGGAATGCGACAGCTGCGATCAATTGTGGGTGATGTTCAATCTACATTAATCTTTTATCAACATAGAATGATTAATTATTAATCGAACATAAACAATTACTCGGCATGAAAACGCATAAGTGCTATCACAACACCTACCATTATCATTTTCAATCTTCGCGCAAAATGGAAGACAAACACATCAACGGTCGGTTAAAACAAGCCTTTCAAAGTTCGTCATCATTTTTGTCTCAGAAGCTGATGAGTTTCAACTTTTTGATCGATACCACCGATATATTGCCAGATATTCAAGGATCCCTCATAAATTCGCTGTTTCTCGACATATTTTACTCCCTACGGATAATTTTCAGACTAAGCAGGGACATGAACTCGTGTAATGGGACGACTAAAGTATACAAAGGACAGCGATCACAGTCAGTCGCGACGCAATCCAAGACCAGAGAAAAGACGTAACGAACAACCACAACCAGTGCATTGATGATACAGAGACGAGGCGGCGATCCGCACAACGACCATAGCAACACAAATATCGAAGTTCCAACAACGGGTTCTCAAATCGTTCAAACAAGTGAGTCCAGGGGGAATGAGATGTCACAGTTTTAGGAATGTTCATATCGTGTGGGACACGTTGAATAATATGTGGGCGGACGACCTGAAATTGATATTAAGAGAGAGAACGTCAGCGGAAAGTTTAAGTCGCAGGCGCAACAGTTTCTGTATTTTTACACTCGCAATATTCAAATTTCCCGGACTATTGAACCAACATTCAACGTAAATGAAGACCGTCAAAAATTTCTGTCAGCCATTCTTATCGTATGTTAATTACGTCAGTTGTACTTCAAAAAAATTTAATAGGCATGAAAATAATTTGTTTTAGTGCGCTGCTCACTGTCTACTTATGGCCGTCGTTGAGTAGTATCGGGCGCCATTGAGGTTCTTCTGTTTGGGTTTGCGGTTGTTTCTAGAAATTTTAGCACTTTGCTTGACTCCGTTTGACCCCTGCTATCCGTGGATTGTAATGTAACACTTCATTTTTGTTTGTATTCCGTTAAAACCCAAAGCGTGTTTTCCGGCGTATTTTTATATTTTTGTAGAGATCACCAGGTTATAACACACACCTCTGTTCTTCTCATAGTATCTGGCGATTTAATCAGGCCAAATCATTCTTTGCTAATCAGTACCATCACCGATGGCCACCGACGAATTGCAGACGTCACGTCTTACTACTATAGTAGTAGGGCGTGATTTCTGCATTTCCGAATTATTGACACTCCATAGGTAGCTGTTTAGTTAAATTCGGTTGTAAATGCATGTTAGGTGCAAGTGACCACCTTTACGCCAAGGTGTTTTTGTTTTTGGACCATCATACTTCAGCGATACAGTCTATTGCGCTCATTTGGCTGTTTTGGTTATCTTAGTAACGAATGATTCGGAACATCAAACTGATCGTATGCTGCATTTCCAGGACGGCACGGACTCACATGAGGAAGTGGTGCGTTAAGGTTGGTTGGGTCTCCCGCAGACTGACTTCAGTAGAGCGTACGAGGAGAGGCTGCTGACCATGGCCACAAGGTCGTATCGTTTAGAAGTTAAAAACGAAGACCATTAATGGTTTGTAGGATTAAGGTTGCATTTATCATTTGAAACGGTCTAATAGGCCGTTTAACTTGTTCAAATTATGCACTACGCTCCGTTATATTTATAGTTTACTTGTGTAATTGTAATTTTTTCACAGCCGCGAAGTGATTTTTATTATCATACAAGTGTTTCATGTTACTGAGATGCCTCTTAACCTCCATTGTGAGAGCGCAGAGAGAAGTAATCATTTATTTTTAGTCTACAGAAATGCACGTCGTTCCCGAGTAAACGCGTTGCACACTCTTTAAAGGTCTATTAAGACCTCAAACGTGGACCGTTTGGTTTAAACCTATGTCAATAAGAACTTCATGGCTAGGCGCGCTATGGAACTACACGCATAAATTGACCTGGAACTAGAAACATAGATAAGAAGTGCGGATGGTCAATTGCTGGGATAATCCTCAACGTTAAGTCAGGATAGCACAGTCAACTCATCAAACAAGCATAAAAGGATTCATCACACACAAACCAGACTTGAATCAACGCAACACTACGACAAGTTTTTATGAACTACGTTTCGAATGCTTAATGGCCTGTCCGCATAATCTAACACAACGACGCAGAGAGAATCTTAATTCCTGTCTATGATTCGACTTCCACCAACACCGCGCTGCATAGTTTCCCGTACTCCTCTGTACTCCCCCCATACCTCCCCTAATATGTCTTCTCTCACTTTTGATGAAGTGTCCTGCTTGTTAAGTTCAAGTGCGTCCACCGCAAGTTTGTAAGTGTTCTATACCAATGGGGCCATTGTTTTGAAGCTATTGCGTTGACAAATGTCACGGAGGGGGGACCCACATTCTTACGGTATTCGTCATAAAGACAATGGTGAACGTTTGATGCAGCTCTGTGCCGTTAATGGTCTTTCTGCCACATGCTAATTTTCGACGTTCTAGGCGTCAGCACGCCATCTACTGACCTTCGCCGAGTCAGCAGTGATAAAACCGCGTCGTGGTGACGAAATTTGAAGACCCTGACTGCTGCACTGAGCAAAGTGGGTAAATATCGCCTGCCTGACGAATCCTCGCGATCACACGAATCGTTGGTTAGAAACGCTATCTGAAATAGAGGTGTCCGCAGCCGATGGTGTGTCTGCATTCATGCCATTTCTATTTCTTCCACCCAGTCTTATTATTTTTATTCTATAGTTTTTTCAGCAACATTTCCAGGATGTCCCGCGTCACTTGATGTGAACGGCGGCCCGAACCATAGTACTGTTTGGTCAGGCTCATGACTGTTATGACGATGATGATGATTGTGGCTCCAGACGGGGTTTGGCTTTTGTTCTAAACTTTCCTGATAAGATCCTTCAAGTTGGATGTGTTCCTCAGCATTATTCTGCTTGCTAACTGCTCTGTTTCCGACCTACCTTAAGATGACGCTTGCTTTGTAAAGGTGGTAAACTTTGGCGAAGAAACATCAGGTGACCCGACTGCCGTCGCTTGTCAGATGGGTCTCTACAGCTCTCATCATGATGATCAAAACAACGTTAATAGATTGGATTTTTGTAACTAATAAGCTGCTCGGCATCCATCCGGTCACTCCTATCAGGTCCGGATTTCTACAGCAAGCCCTCTGACTCCCATTTGTAATGCTTATTGGTAATCCCACCTGCCGTAGTGTACTGTTCAGGATGTATTTTCTGAGGAATTAGCTGGTCCCCTACGGTGAGCACGTTGCACCGAAATATAAACGTAAGACCGGCCGGTTGGGCAATGTTAAATGTTATTTTGAGAGTGACTTCCGGTCAATAGAAGTTCACGTATACTACAATCAACAATCGCCAGACTTCCTTCGAAAGCACCAGTTGTTTCTGGTTAGTGCTTGTTTTAGGCATAGGGTGTGTCAGTGCAAAAGTTAGCGTCCTCGCTTTCCCAATTATGTCTAGTCTATCACAAACCATGCAACCATTAGTTATACATTGCGTGGCCCCATCCGGGATTATAGATTCGGCTGGTACACATGTGTGGCTTCAAAACTTGTTATCGCCTACTGTCATTCTTCATTCTGCCCGGCAGTGTTACTGTTTATCAACGACTAACGGTTGAGAAGTTGACCCGATCTGCTATGAGCCAAACCTGTCGGGCGCGCTTCAATGCTGTCTTCAATCCGAAACCTCAAGATCTCAGCTTGATCTTGGACCGAATTTCACAATCCCTACAAGAAGCAGGTGGTTCTGCTTACTGTACGAGGAGCTGTACACGTAAATATTGAATTTCAGAGAAAGTCCTAAAGTCTAGCCGTTAGTCGGAAAATTCCAGCATAGCAATTTGAAGTAGGGCGTTAGAAAAAGTATCTGCAGTAAGCCAGTCGCAAGCCGTGCTACCTGAAGGATACGGTAAAGTTGTTTCGGTTTATTCGCTGTGGGTTTTGACAGCAAATTAAACTATTAGAAAGAAACAATGCGCTTGTTCGTAAGTGAGATCGACCGGCCCGTTGGAAATAGTATTTCAATGGCAGCTCAGCTGCCCCCTGTCTCTACTTCATTACGTGCACATGGTTTTGTGGTTTTATCGTGTTTCATCAGCATACTGTCATCCACTCATCGCAGTCTGGGATCACATAACGGTTGTGAAACGTTTCCAATTTTCTGTACCGACGGGCCCACGACACTTATACTTAAAACAGGTCGTGAAGCATTGATGGAGGTTCCACGTCACCTGTTCAAGCAAGTCTGGGAATACCCTTAACAGAAATAAGCCTACTGTATCACCAGTACATAAGTAAAGACCGAAGGACGTCTATGAAAAGGGTCTGATTTAGTCTTATTAAGTTTGTAACCAGGGCCTCAGGCATTGACCTGCTGCAACTCAGGAGGCAGATGCTACTTACGTGCTCACTTCTGGGCCGTGCCCACGGGTACCATCGTTTCACCCTCGTAGACTAATGGCTCGCACCGACACTTGCCTGCCGTACAACCGCACAGGAAAGAAACGGGCCCTCAATTCGGAGCAAAAGGGGAACGAAAGGAACTCAAATATAAAAAGCATCTTTCTAAACATAAATGTTCAGAATCAAGGTGCGTTTGCCTTGCAAGCAACCATCCGCGCTGCACCGTCTCAATTATCATCAAATATAGCAATACTTCAATGGTTCGTGCTGATACTTAATTACCATACAACCATGAAGAAAACAAGCAAACTCCGACCAAGCGGGAAAAGTAGAGAGGGGAAGGTACCTAACCATGAAAAACAATTTTCTATACTCGAACGTTTATTATCAAGGTGCTTGCACCTTCCAAACAAAAATCCGATGTATGATTAAAAGTAGGATTTCATCAGCGACCTTCGCAGTCCCGCTTTCTTAAATGCGATTTCTTCACAGACAACTCGGCTAAACAGCAGAAACGTTTACACCACTAAGCCCGATTAGCAGCCATCTCATTTAACGTCTCCTACCACTGACTCCGTGGATCGCGAGGACCTCGGCCCGAAGGACGAATCCGACCTACAGTGGCCGACCCCTTCGTGAACGACTTTATTTATCCACGCCAAGCTATCCGTGCGCCTCGCACTTTACGCCAGTCAGTCGCAGCATCGGTACGGATTGCTCGGTGTTGCAGACGACTAGCTGGCATCCATGGTGCATGGCCTATCTAGCTAAGCCTGTGTAAGCCCAAACAGCGAACAAAGAAACTCGCTTGGCAATCACTACAGAAAGCCCGCTCCCTAACCTCTTCATTGCTTACTTGTTGCTACCCGATGCGAACGATCGAATGCAGACATCGACAGTCACATACCTGAAGACGGTGCACGTCTTCTACCATGGGCCTTCACAGTCGCCCTATATACGCGATCCTTAAACTTCAGAGAAGTGCTTTTCTGTTGCCAGACATGTCCTAGATTGCCCCTAACCTTCGAGACTTGAACTTTCGTCTCATTCTTTGTATATCTGCCGGCGCCGATGCAGCTTCCTAAGTTCACAAATTGGCCAACAACCTCCACAGTTTCATCATCTAACGTCAAGTCCACGTAATCACAATAGTCTTGCAGGAGCACTGAACTTTTCGAAGTATTTAGCAGTGTGAAGTAGCGTCTAGCCTTGTTTGTGCTGCTTGAAAGTCGTCAAACAGAACACATCATAATAAGCGTAATGAAGATCAGTCAAGAAGAGGTCCACACCGGTATTTTGTGACTACCGCCTGTGACAAAATAAACAAGGATGTTGAATGTGAAAAGCTTTGACATACGATATACTTTGGACTGAAACTGTCAGACAGTTTACCGTAGACTCTAATCTCAGTTGAGGTAATGGAGTAAAGCGTCTACAGTATGTTGGTATTTGTTCGATACACACGCGTCCAAGCGAATGCGAATGTGTAAATCGGTGTACTCAATTGAATGTATTTTTATACTTAGGAAATACGACAATTGCTGGCCGGCGATATGCTTTACGGTGTTTCGGGATTTGGGGGAGAGTAATTTCAGAACCACTTCCTGCCTGTTCTCTGATATGTACTCGAGTAGCATTGAGTTGGTGAAGTACGTTCAATGCCAAAATCTTTATTATGGTTCGGGTCGCGCCTATTCGTCTACGGTGTTCGGAAGAACCTCTGACTCCCTGCTTGGCTCATTTTACGAGGCGCCCCGAACTATATCTTTCGCTCCGCATATAGCAACTCCAGCGTCTGTTCTAATATCCATTGCACGTTTAACACGCTAACTACTGTTTGTATACTGCGATACATGCTGCCTGAGTGATCTGTGATATCCGGGTTCAGCAGATACTGAGATTTTCGGGGTGAGAACTGCTGTTTGCATTGTAGGTTATATAAAAAAAAATCCAAATGCGCTCCTCATCAAGAACAACAGTCATGGATAGGGCCACTCCACTCAGCTTACAACAATGAAATTTGTTTGAGACCGGGTCCATTTTGGAGCAGGAGGTGCCAAGTGAAACAGCAACACGCTGCGGTGTCTTAAACTAGTGCTACCCAAGCCTATTTTATGGAATTGTTTGTTTGAGAACAGATACTTGATTGGGGTGTCCGTTCTTTAGGCATTGTACAATCGGACATTAGGTGGAGTCAGGGGTTTTTCGCAGGCCGTCGCCACCCTCTATCGGAGTGCGGCATGGCTGTCCCATTTCTTCTTTTCATTTCAACTGTGCAATTTACGGTATCACGGGAAGCCCTGAACGTCATAATTTCTATACCGAGCGATATGTCTGTAGACCGAAGGGAAAACGTTTATGTGGGTGATGGGTATCGATAGGACTGAGCGGAGTTGACAAAAGCACTATGCCAATAGAACGTGTCAACAGCTTCTTGGGAATTCTGATTAGTGTCAAGGCGATCACATTAGAGAAGGCACTCCGTATTTCTTTGTTTCCGAGACGGTCGCATAATTACTAACGTTAGGTCACGGCATTTGAGTAGGAGTGAAAAGACTGAACGTCCAGGAGCTATTAATCTGAAAATGAAATATCCACTGGAGGGGTATGAGATGCAAGATTAGTTAACGATTACGAAACGGTATAACAGGTATGTGCTTTGTGCTGGTTGCAAGGTGTTTTTTAAACAATTACTGGAACCTGTGCTCGCACTCACTCTGGGTGGTAGCAGTTCGAATTTGATGAAAATTTAGTTTACCTCAAGAGTTGTACCATAATTAGCGGTGGTGTTAAAGAAAAGATCCTGCATCTCGTTAAGGACCGGTTAGTATTGGCCACTCTGAGCCAACCCCGGCGTCAGCATGACATTCTCTTTCTAGAAATAGTGTGTAGGGGGGTTATGTGCACAATGCTGCTTTGCGTTCGCAAAGCTCGTTAGCTCCGTGTTGTTGACATTCGTGGAGATTATCTTTCATCTGCAGAACCTTGTTTGCGTATGGTAGCTGCACCATGTAAGCAGTCGTATGTCTGGTACGGACCGATCAGGGTCGCTCGGATGCGCTTTGCGCATGTTTATCACCTATTACATGGCGCTTTGCTTGCTGTCTCTGGGTGTTGCTAGAAAAGACCGAGAAGCGGACAGCCCATGAAACCAAGAAACCATGTATGGTCTCCATCGGCCCTACCCGGTTTCCCGTCCAAGGCTCACACTTAGGTGTCATTGACTAGGGACAGTAAAGGACGGCTAGCGGCGAGTATGTTACTGTGCTCGTTGCGATGACCATCTCTGACCTTAAAAGTAAACTGTAAAATGGCGTGTAGTGTAGAACTATCGAGAAGTTTCCTTTTTGTTATTGTTGAACAGCTCGCCTTACTTTTGTGTCGTCTGCTTACTGCTTATTTCGTGTTAATTGCTTGTTATTGAGTATGTATCCAAACGTATTTAAATATAGAAGTAATGCAGATAAGAGCTTATTTGAGTTCACACTCTACTCCGCATGGTCTCCATCATAGGCAATGAAGTAAAGGGAAGAATATCATTCAGTTGTTTAGCTCAGATGGTTTTCAATAGCCGTTAGTAATCTTACGCAGGATATGCCAAATTTCGGTACATGCCACTGCGACCTTTAGAGCAGTGTACACACTAAATCCGAAATACTGTTCCTATACTTTTTTCGTCTATTCTTGACAGTGAGTGAGCATCTTAATACGCAAGTCGTTTGGTAGTGTGATTGCAGTCGACGACCACTCATTTTTGTCGTTCCGGTCCCTCTAGGAGGAGTTTGATCTCTTTGGATGACATCTGAATTTCCTACAGAATGAAGCTATCTTTCTTCATCACCTACTCTCGGTGTTCATCAGTTTGCGATCTCAAGTAATGCGTTCAGAGTTGGGCGGATTGGGGATCCGAGCAGTGGTAAGACTGTAGAAGGGAAACGACCGTTTGCTGTCTTCAAAAGTGTTGTAAACCCTCGAAAATATAAGGTGGTTCGTCCTCGATATAGTAGTGCATTTGGCAGACGTCGGACTCCCCTCCTTGTAATAATTAACCCGGAAAATCTCGGTCTCGAAAATAACGCGACTGTCCCCGCATTTGCTCCTCAGACAAGCCAAAAGGCGCGTGCAAAAACAGCCTTGTTCCGCTCCAAAAACATGTGCGTCAAGGCGAAAAATACAAGTTATTGATATGATGCGTGGTAGTCTAGAAACATTCTCGAATCGTAAAATAGAAGAACATTCAGGACCACCTTCTGCCTGTTCTCGGATATCTTCTCGATTAGCAGTGAGTTGGTGAAGTACGTTCAATGCCAGAACCTTTATTATGGTTTACCGAAAAAGAAGTAGTTAGGGTCACTCGGTCACCAATAAGCATAGCGGAATAAAGGTCGGACAGGTAAAAAACTAACCAAGGTTACCTCTCGACCATTCCGGACGATTCCGCTCATTCTGATTAAATTAATCTTTTTTCACGAGCACGGAGGCAGTTTTGGACGAACAAAATGGACTCCTTAAGAAAAAGGGAGTTCCACACTTGTACGATGTACAGAAGACACGTCATACCAAGATGTCTGCCGGAAGGTCTAAATGAACGGAGAGTCGTACTCGGGGACAGAAAGTGTATCTGTGCTTGAACGGCACGCAGCGATGTTCACAGGTGCTAGCCAAACGTGTGGAGGTCAGCAGTATTTAACTCCTAGAGTTCTACATGTCGTTTATTGTGAATGACAGCTTTATCCGAAATGTTACTTTAGAATGTTCTGGTGTCACCTAACGCCTGCACTATCACTCGCTGTTTCTACATGATTTGCAAATCGCATCCCATGCGGAATATTTGCACAGTACTTGACTACGCCCGCGAGAAGGAGATGAAGTTTTGGCGAACGCTCACATGAAAAGTTCTTTCGAATCACCTGTAGGAGTTACTTTTTACTTTTGAGTTGCGGATGGTAGCGCTGTAGAACGCAACTACGCTGGGCACCCGGAACGAATGTCATTGCCTCTGTGCTGTTTTGAGTAACTACACTTGTTCAAGTATACTGTTAACTCCAGTACTTCGTACTGTGGTAAACGACGGGATCGAAAATCAGACCGCCAATGAATGCATTTCGCAAAACGCCATCTCAGTGCACGGCTCTAGTGGCTGTTCTAATATAGAGAACTGAATCACAGCTGGTACTGACGAAATCGAAAAGGCAAAGGCTTGCCGAATAGAATTTACTCGATTTGATAACGAGAAATGTGGAACGAACGTTATGAGAGAAATGGTATTAACATGGTTCATAATATTCTTTCCGTTGCTGTAAATCAACAAATACGATATAGTTGTAGTTAGAACAAAACGCAAGTGAAAGAAAAAGCAGTGGTTAGACCTTGCAAGCTGTTAAACGTTAGTGCATACAAATGTCCGAATAATGTTTAAACGGGATACAGTTATTCGTTTACCATCGCTATGGCTAGGTATCAGAAAGGTGATTGAATGAGGAAGCTAATCAACGGGGATTGGTTGGAATAGGATGTAAATGTTTCACCACAAATATCGTCTAAGCCTCCTCATTCCTGCTTGCAAATTCTTTGTTGCTTCACGAAATTTCCCAAGGTTTCGTCTGACTGCTTTACACTGCGACTGGTCATCCAACTTATTGGTGCCGGATTCATACTCTAACGTTTGTCTGTTGGTTGCCCTCTTCCCGTTTTGGTAATAAACCAAATTTATTTACCGTAGTGGAAAGTGGTGTCGCTTGCTCCAGTTCGTCAGTTGACTGATTTTTCATTTCGCTGGAATTAATTGGTGAACGGGCACAGTTTCCTCCTTTCCACTACCACCTGGACTCAAGCACGAGGCAGTCATTACCACTTATTTGACTAAGTGATAGTGCAACAGCGCGACATTCGTAAAATGTACATCTTGCGAGCGATGCACAGGGTTGACTGTAGCACGGACTGTAGGCTGGCCATGACCAAGTCGTTTACTATTGTTTGCAAACTCGTAGATAATCCGGGCAGCGACGAAAGCCGAATGCTAAACGATTGGATAACTCAAAGACAAGAACAATGTTTCGCCGTGCGTTTGTCATTCGTCTTAAAAGTGCTCCCGCATCCACTACCTCTGACAGTAGAAGTCAGTATCTCAAGCAACAGATCGCGATGGCAGCCAGCGATACAACGGAATCTAGTGTGGTCTTGGAAGATCATCATAAATACCTACAACTTGATGTTCGTCTCCTATACACAATCATATATATATATTTATATATATATATAATATGGGGTATGGTGAGTGTCGGGGCCGATGTTTTTGTCGAAAACATTGTGAGAGAAGGACGATCCAAAGACTAATGGTTCCTTCCCTTTTGCTAATCTGATCACCTTGGCGTCCGTCAGTTTGACCTCGTGACCTGCGGTCTCTCAGTGTTACCAAAGCTGTGACATCTGGTCTACTCATCTCAGTGCTAAGTGATGTTCAAGTAATCGTGTCTCCAACCGTTTAGCAGTTCCGCCTACGTAACCTTAACAGGGAATAAAGTATAACACCCGCACGTTCATGCGCTTCCACTAGATCTTCGGTTTTACATGGCTTATTTGGAAGCCTATTTGTTGGATTGTAGGCAATCTTGACTCCGGATTTTCACGTAATAAATTCACTTGACATCGAAATGCTGTTTATGTAAGGCAAGATGACCTCCTCTGTCGTGTAGTTAGGGGCAACATTAGATAGTGTCTTATCGCACGCGTTTATGAATGGTCCGGAGTAGCCGTTTGACGTGAATAACTTATGTAGATGTTCCCTTTTTCGTGGTTCAAGCTAATTGCAGTTGATGGCTGCTTGACAAAACAAGGTTCGCCGACAACTTCTTGTGTGATGATTGAACGACAGTATAGTGTCGGTGGTTGGTTTGCGA
>JTDE01014981.1:0-11502 GCA_014338405.1 Paragonimus skrjabini miyazakii | reverse complement strand
GGGGGTTGTGCGGTAGACGAACAGGAAATCCTGTAACACCTCGTCTGTGGTCCCCTCCCCACGAGATTTGAGCAACGCCCGTTTGAAAGTGTCAACGAAGCGTTCCGCTTGTCCGTTGGATTGTGGGTGATAAGGCGGAGAACGAGTGTGCTGGATGAGCGATCGGCGGCAGAAATCCTCGAAATGTGAAGACGTGAACTGTGTCCCGTTGTCCGACACCAGAATGTCGGGAAAGCCATGCTGACTGAAAGTGCGACGCAGGGCAGCGATTGTATCGAGGGATGTCGCCGGAGAAAGCGCGACTATCTCCGACCACTTGGAATACGCATCGACCAAGACGTAACGTTAAAGCCCCTCCAATAGCGAAGCCAACTGCAATTCAGACGTATTCTAGGAAATAACCACCCTCTTTAGGCACCGACAGAAAGATAATGTAATAATAATGGTATATTTCTCAACGCATCTGTGAGAAACACGCTCAAATGAGCATGATGCAGACTTTCGCAGCAGCCATTTGCGCCCATTGTCACCGAAATGGCTGTGATTAATATATACCGTCGTACGTGCATTAGCACATCGCCTCCACTCCTGCGCACGCGGTCTGTCAGAAAGGAGGCGACGGTGACTGTGAATAATCACTTCAGCGTCCAAAGCCAGACCAAGGAGCAATGGTTCTATGGGGGTTACTGGTGTCAGCTAATGCTGGCCCAATATTCCAGTTTTCCCGCTTATTCAACACACCAAAGACGTATATCTTTACTGTAAACCCAGACGATCTGCTCACAATCTTGCCACAAGAATCACCACGTATCTGGAGCCACATTGACGCAAATTCCTTTGAGTAGAGATTATGGATGGCTAATTTGGTCTCGGCCTCCGATAAGCTATCCGAAAGTCCCGGATATGTTGACCTTGGCCAATAGTAACTCCAGATTCTTGTTATTCTCCTAGAACCGACCTAACAGCTTCTCTATTCTTCCCGGTCAGATTACTTAAAACGCGGACGTTCTTACCTTTTAATATACGCATATAACTAAGTCCTACTGTCTCCACTTTCGTGAACGTGAACACTACACTCGGTGGTTGTGCATGCCTCAGCGTTTTCCAGGTATCCGCTCAGTTTGAATGAAGCCTTTACATTTACTACGGCTGCAAGTTCCTGTTCACTTCTAGCAGAGATGCTCCCAAAACTGACCAGAATTTGGCGGTGTTATGACATAGTCGCTCTTGCTGTTTCTGTTCTCTCAATTTGCGAACATAAACCACGATAATACAGCTCTCACATGAAATTTACTTGTTTACCGAAAACTTTAGTGATGGCTCACTTATTGAGACCTCATCCGGGCTGGCGAGGATGGGAACAATTAGGAGGCTTGTAACAGGGGTTGAGAGAACCTTTTGATCCATCTGCCTCTTCACAAGTGATATGCAGTTTGGGTGACGGTCCGCCACATATCTCTCATGGATTCTTTTCCCGTACGACGTATTAGCCTCCATTGCACCTGTTGGTTTATTGCTGCCACAGGTAGCAGACCCTCTTGTGTTTGTTTTTATCTTCACGGGCCTTTTCTTTAATGGCGCGCTACACACACAGGAAGGCACATATGCAGTACGTGTATCTCTGCCAAACGGTGACTCTTGTAAGCCATTCACTCTAGCACTCGCTGGAAAAAACTTGGGGCAACAGAATTGTATCCGACTTGGACGACGTCTTTTGGAACAGTGGTATGGCTCTGTAGTTGTTGAGGTATTCATACAATGAGACCATTTGTCACAAATGTCGTGTTTTAATGCTCAAACGCGTTTCTTGTTTGCCTCTTACGTTTGACATAGAGCAATTTCTTGCCTGAACGCCCTTATGTCCTCTTTTAGATACCACGGGGGAGTTATGCTATCAGCCAGTAGGTTCGGTAGGTTGGACACATATCCCGGAAGTTCCTAATCTGTAGATTACCTGCCTCTTGGCTGTTTGGAAGGAGACGTGAACATTGTCATCCGTTGCTGAATGGCCTGCGAAGGTACCGGTATTCAGCAGTCAATAACATATTGATCAAATCGGATTCAGACATGGACTGAGATATTGTAATGAGAAAAGTGCGTGTAGATGAGTTGCCTAGCAAAGGTGGTGTATGTATGAGTTGAAAGGGGAACATAAGAAAAGATTGGTAATGACGATACAGAGGACAATTAAAGTAGGTTGGGGGAGAGTAATCCATAGCACACATGCCTCTAAAAGGCCACCAAAACCGCTGCAGCAGAAATTACCGTTAAGTACCGCTAAATGTTTTGCGCCTTACTAATTACCCGCTCAACATTTTCACTTGACACAATGCTATTCAATCGGTGCGAGAATGATCGGATGAGGATTTCACCTAGACGCGGCGCCTGTCGAGTGGAAGTTCGAGTAATTCTGTGGAATCAACCGTGGCAGCCTTCACCAGTAGGCTATTACAGCACCCGATAATTCGCATAGAAGGAATGTTGCTCATACAACACAACTTGATGCGTTGCTTAATAAGTTCCAGAGAGGTTCCCTGAAACTAGCCATGCAGCTGGGTTGCAGCAGACAAGTGCAAGGATGAGCCGGGTCAAGTGGAATCTTGTGGACCATTATCATATTGTACCGAAGAAGGCAGTGTTCAAGGATGCACATGTTCGCCCTCCCAGCCTCGTGGTATATGACGGTCCTCTCAGTCCCACAACTCGTGTGGTGACCCGTCATTGAACTTGCTCAAGTAGCCTATTGTTTCAAAGTAAGTAAGGTGAAATGGTTTGTACATTCAGTTCCATTTGAGATCTCAGTCGATCACAGAGTGGAAGTGGATTTGGTACAGACCACCCGTATTCCTTTCGAAAAATTGCGCTACGACATTGGCCCTGCTCGCCAATGTAGACGTTTTGCCAGAAGTCCCTACATATTCCCGTGTCACTGTTCCCATACGGCGATGTTGCCGTACAGATAGAAGAGAGGCACCGGCCAAGTAATGCATTCTTTCAGTGTTTCAGCGTGCGTAGAGAGTCAGGCGTTTGCTAAGTTGCACGGCAGCCGGTTTCCACTGACCGTTCATGGAGCCTGTCGAGGTCTGACTGAAGCAACTCTTCACCTGGTGGAGCAGGCACGGACGACCAGATTTTGATAACGTCTGGGAGTATCAAATGTGTACACTTCGCAGTGAGCGGAATGTCGTTAATGAATATAAGGAAAATTAAGACGTCTAACGTTAAATCCTGTAGAACACCTCTGAGTGCCGGCTGAAAGCTGGAGTATTCTCCATGAATCCTAACATAGTATAACCTGTCTGATAATTAGTCTCTCAGCCAGTCTAACAGTCTTCCATTAATCACACAGGACTCCTCTGCGGCTAGAAGTACTTGATGGCCGACCCTACAAAATGCTTTTGTGGAGTCAAGGTATAAAATGTCCGTGCCCGAGACGGAATGAGCGGTTTTTCCGGGAGTCGCGGACAACCGGCAAATTTGTGGTGCACAAGTGGTCCAGCTGGCCCCCGTGTTGCTCGGTGGCGATGAGCGCAGCGGCCCCCGCCCATGTTACTGAGATTCACATTACAGTGGTTTCATCCTTTGGAGACCCTACTATGCATCCGTGTGTGAGTAAAAATAAGTACAGTGAAGCTGCCAAAGAGTCATGGAACCCTCCGAAGAAACTGGGTGGGATACTGCCAGGGCCAGGTTAATTACGAATCTTTAGTTGTGTGAGCGTCCGTGGAGCATCGGCTGCAGACACAGGAGTTTTTGAGAGGATTCTAGGAATGCAGCCGCTGAGGTGAGCTGCGGTCACTTAAGAATACAGCCTGCAGCCGGGTTGGTAATACCTTCGGCTGCCTCAATACATCGAATTGGGTTGAATCATTTGCAATGGTGATACTTCGTACGTCCGGTTTTGATCTTGATAAACTTGACAGTTAGACGTAAAACATTCCAAAGTGTCCTTTCGGGCGACTGGTTGTGCCACTCTGAAAGTCAATGCGTTCACGCCTGACCATTGCGTTGCATTTGTTGCGCGTCGCATTGTAGCAAATATGAGCCTGTTTATTACCATCCAGTTGGGAGTGGCCTCACGACCTACGTTTCAGTAGCTTAATTTTGCAGGTGCTCTAGGTCAGCCGGCTCTCGACTTCCTTTGGCTGGAGTAGTTTGAGAAGCAAATATCTCTCCATCGACTGCTACAATACATTGTTAACTGACGTCTGGTGTGTTTATACAGACGCTTTGTAATTATTTTATCACGTCGCTTCACTTAGTAACTTTCCGAGGGTGGGGAATTCTGATCGGTGAAAGGTTAACTGTGCGCTTGGGAAGTTTTAGGCCTGGATGCTGTTATACACAAGGTTGAACGAGACAGTGACATGGTCAGTTAACTCCAGGGGAGAGATTTTATTGGCTGTCAACCATCGTTGTTCTGTTTGACAGTGCAGTCTCGTCCGGAGGACAGTCCACCGTGACATCATCCATTTGCTATCTGGATGTGTCCAGGTCTACAATCGCTTTGAAAAACTAACCGTCAATGGAACTTGTTCTATCGGATGGGCTTAGAAATTCAAAGTTGTTTTGTAGACTGCTGAAGTCCTTCAGACGAGGTACATTTGTAGTTCTTGAAGCCTATGTACTCCAGAACATAAACGACCCGATCGTCATTCACTAGACGACGAATGACTTCAAGTACTCTGGTGGTGCTGTTGGTTGTTCAGAAGCAGTTCCAGAGAAAAGTTGGTAGGCTCACAACTGGGTCGTTCGGCATCAGAACGGTAGTAAGAACCTCGGGTGAACAGATAGGCAATCCACCTTTGCGACCGCTTTCACAGTCACAACGTTGGGGCAGACAGTGCAATGAGGTGTTGGGACCTCATATGTCTGGGGATGGTCACATCATGATAGCTATCAACTGGGGCGAGTAAGCAGTGCACAGGTTACGCAACCATGACAGCTTGTCATGTAGGGCTTGTGGTTTCGCTTACGGGAACCTCTAAGAGTTCACTTTCCTTGGACGGCCCCTACCTGGTGGCGGGACACGGCTGTTGACGGAGTCGGTGGTATGCCTGACAATATCTTGGTCGCTATTTGCTGCCGGCGTCTATGATACCGACCGCTGTCGTTCTTTGTCAGGGTTGAGCAGTACCCACCAAGTTGTCAGGGAAGTTAATCCCCCAGCTACCTGGCGGAGCGTTCGCGACCTGCCAACATAGACTTCGATTTCCGCTAGGAAGTATTTACGGTAATGATGCCGTACTTCTAATGTTTCTAGGGCCATCGTTTCCGAAACCGGATCTGTTCTTAACAACCATGGGATGGTAAACACTGACAGGAGACTGGACCTGAGTGGCCGGAAAATAGTCACGATTGTCGCAGTTAGTGTGAATTTGTTTTAACTAGTAGCCCACTGACAGGTGCACTGACTTACAATGGCGAAGTGTTCTGACTTTGGAACACAGTGTAGGATAATACTACATCTCCTGACGGGGTCTGGGAAGCTTCCGGTGGGGCGGCTTGCCCTACGTTTGTGGCGTTCTGACCTCGCTAGGTCGGCCTCGAAACGAATGTCTCCATCGATCTCTTATAGACGCTAGAAGCGACTAATAAGACACGCTCGGCAGTTGCCGTGTAATATGTTATGTTGATCTGTGGGTCCTTTGTAGACTGAGTACTGCGCGCCGCAATAAATTGCAGTCTACAGTGTGGGAAATTGGCGAGTCCTAGTGAAGTCGCGGGATCGTTCTATACGGTCGCAATTGTCACTTTTGGGTCGACCGGTTGCTACTTGTTCGAACACAATTACGCACAGGTTGTTGTAAGGGCTGTTCGGGAAAGAGAAGGAGGCGCCGGTGGTAACGTCTGAGTGTTTTATACTCTCCTTAGCGTTCACGATTGCTTCAGAACTTTGAGACCGTGGACAGATCGAGACAGCGTTCGGTTTCGAGAATACAATGGACTGGGAAGTTGCATTTGGTGTCCTGGTGACGGTCGGTATTCTGGTTGCGAGCCTACGCCCGTAGGCGATCAACAGATTGTCGATACGTTCAGCTAGGAGACCATTTTATGGTCAGGCTACTTCCTCGGGATCTTACTCGAGGTTGTTTGCACGGCGCTGTGAATTATGGCAAACACTGTTTATGCGGCGTTGGCTTGTTTATGCGCGCCCAGTTAGTTATTCAAAATGACGGAATGGCTATAATTCAAACAGATTTATAACAGCCCGTCTGTAGGATGTTGAAAAAGAGTCGTGTGAACAACATCCCGGATTGAACTTTAACATTTTTGATGTTACCACTGGTGACATTTTGCGCACGACCACGCCCGCTGCCTTAAACTTACCAGTCTCACACGTTATCTGATGATCGTTCTTGGGGTCGTCGGAATACTTTGGATTGTTAAAACTGCCATCGCTGGGATCCGTGGATGGAAGGTCTGATAAAACTCTAGCGGGCAATGTCTTTCAAATCATGGAAACTATCCTGGGCTCAGGCAAATTAGTTCACTGGCAACTTCGGGTTACTCAGATATTCAGCGATAGCAACGATAAATTCTGCTACCACAGGCGGTACCTAGGTGATGAGATTTGTGTATGAGATGAAAAGCGTATACAGGGTTTGTAGGTCCTCTAGCAGTTAACTGGCAACATAACGTCACCAATCAACCCATAATTAATTAAGAACCGGCCATGCAAAAACTAAAACCAGACAGTATACAGATATTCTAAACAAAGAATCACTTCACCACTGCGGCTGATGCGTTTGGTGACCAATGAAGAGTTGTTGTCAGAGATAAGAAAGAACCACGGAAGGGAGGTGTACAGTATGAGACTCATCGACGTTCGTGGGTGGACAGGAAAATTCTGGAAAGGATGCAATGAGAGAACCTGGAACTATCTAGATCACTCAAAATAACGGTTATGTTACGTGTTCGCTGATATGTGGGCTTTGATGGGAATGAATTTAAAATATATTCCACAGTTTATCAGACACTGGTAGGCAAGTGATAGTGGAAGGTCGTCTCGACCGGCAAGGACTTAGCAGGAAGGACCGGTTAGAGACTCCGGGAGGTTCCTCGTATGCTGGATCCAGAAAATGTTTTGTACATAAGTGGGGTTATTTTTATTCAGTTTGTCGAATCCCGGGTAGCTTATTTCACAGCATGTTTAAAATAAATATCTTGCCCGAGGTTCAAAACTCCTACGGTTTGCGACTCCGTCAATGGGGCGCTGGACTGACTGAGTTTGGTAGGAGAGTAGAGGCTGATCTAGATTCAAATTGTGGAGACCTTTATCGTACGGGAAAACACATACAACAAGCCGAATTCATAAAACGAGACCTATTGGTCGGGGGCCCTTAATAAGTTCAACAGATTCGTTGCAAATCCTTAAAATTCTTGGTTTGTAGATAACATCACTCTAGGTTTCGCAGATGGGGACGTGGTACGAATGCCGTCGTCGAGTACGCTGTGGAGGTTAAAGCACTGGGATCCCCACAACGCACATACGAAGAAAGATGTGAAGGGGTGAACGCGAAATTGCCCCTTTACGGGTGGTCCAATTTTTTATAACGGCTGTCCAACGTCAACTACCACTGGACTTGACCCCGGCATCAAGGCAACGGTGAAGTGATACGATAGTTTAAAATACGTAATAGTAATGAGAAATGTATTTAGCTCAAACCCAGAGCTAGCTTCCACGCAGTAGTAATAACGCAGCACGTCAGCCAACGAAATCGTAATGTATTCAGTCTTTGTCTAATGTAATTATTCATGCAATAAAACCACAATAGCACAGTGTTCCGTTATGATTCGAAATCGTCGCATCTGCTGCAGTTTAAACGAACATCCCGGTAGTGGTGATGACGTTGTTTCTTCTTCACACGTTTAGAAATTTTTGTATGTGCCGGCTAATGGCAGCTACTCCTCCAGTAACTGAATTCGAAGCTGAAACAGACTCGGAACCGGAATTTTTAAACTCAGAAGATTCAACAGACGGCAGAAGAGAAACCTTTGAAAATTTCATGCACTTGAGACTGATAATGGACATGTCAGAATTAATAACAAAAAGTGAGCAAGTATAGGTAATGGACTGCATGTCTACAAGTAAAAGTCCACATTCGCCAAGAATAGATGAAACAGGTCCAGTAATACCCTTAACAGACATAGTAACAGGTTTCAAAATAACAAAAGGTTCTAGCCGCTTCATGCAAGCGACAGAAATAAAAGACCCAACACTACCAGTGTCAGCAATGAAAAATGTATGGGACCACCGTTAACAATAGAAGATTGTACTATGTGATGCGTAGAACCACGAGAACTAGTAGAAGTCACAGTAAGAGCGGTGGACTGCAAATCAGATACAACACTTTGTTCTTCTAAGGAAGTCTGGACAAAAACCGCTTCCGAATAACGACAGACGGCTTGAATGTGATTGATCTCGCCACATTTGGAGTTGCGAAATTGACACGTAAGTCAAGAATGCTTATGACCACATGACTTACAGTTACCAAAATGTTGGACAGAACTTGGAGTAAGATGACGCGGCTCGACTGTCGTGCTTCTCTAACAGTTTACCTTTTCGAACTGCCGCTGCTGTTCGTTTACCTGATTCCCAGCGCTGTTGGCGTTATGTTCTTCATTAACAGCGCCCTGTGCATCCTGAAATTCTTCACAGACTGCTCTGGTCAATTGTAAAGAAGCCTCCTGCAGTTGTAACAACTTTTATTGAAGATCTTGGGAATTACTTCCCCAAATCAATCGATCTCTTAGCTGATTCTGAAGTTGATCACTGAAATTACACTCTGCTGCTTGAGTTTGAAGTTTTGAAGTTTAAAGGATAGACACATGGACTTCTCGAGTTTCGTTTCTGGTTAAAGTATGCAAGTTCGCTCTTTCTGCAGCTTCGAAGTTGACGGGTTAAACATGCCTCAGTTGCAGATGTTTCAAAGAATCGTACGGAAGTGCAAGAGGCAAATCGGGAAACGCCAGGATTTTAATCGATGCGTATGCATTTTTACCAATGACCATGAGGAGATGCGGCGTTTTCTTCTCCTCCGTCATACCATTACGGGTAATGCACCAAATTTCAAAGCGTTTCAGGTAATCTTCCATTTCTCATGAACTTGAGTGGACGTTCAGACTTTCCATATTGCAAAAATTTATCGTAACAAACATCCTGCCTGAGACGCCAATTGCGATAGTTTGGAATACGTAATAGTAATGAGAAATGTACTTAGCTCAAACCCAGAGCTGGCTTCTACGCAGTAGTAATAAGGCAGCATGTCAGCCAGCGAAATCGTAATGTATTCAGTATCTGAACAATGTAATTATTAATGCAGTAAAACAACAATAGCATATAGTGATCCGTTATGATTTACAATTATCACAGGTGATCACCGCAAGTTTGAAAATCTGACTCTCGATACTTACGAGTATTTATACCATGGAGTGTGCAACATCTTCCCATAATTTTTCGCTCAAAATGAAAAATTACGAAGGGGGACGAACGGCAACCGCACCTGTGGTTTACATATGACTTTCGAAAAAAAATGTCGCTTGCTGCAGTGACAAACACAGCCTGGCTATCTGTTTGACTCCTATTGTGATGTCATGGTAAAAAATGTTCACCAAGTATCATATTACCTGCAGATGGTGTCGTAGAAAACTGGAAGAAAGCCACCGTAATTTTCACCTTCAAACATAATAATGGATGGGCTCGAGAAGTTACCGACCAGTAAGCCAGACTAACCTCGTCTACAAAGGATGGTATGACATCTTAAGTTCGAAGATATTTGGAAACGGTCAGTTGGGTGCGAAGCGATATGTTAAATTTTCATGGAACACTGGCATGCCTATTTTCGATTGGATATATCGGTTTTATTGACTGCAATATTTTTGTTACAGTGCGAAGGATCGTTTACACCTGAAAATTGCCTGTGGCTTCAAATTGGTTGGGATAGGATTTTCATACTGTTTCGGTGGAAGTTGGCCTCCACCACAAATTTCAAGTTTCGAAATTGCTGTCAGTGGGCCTTTCAGAGTGGCATACTTGTGTACTCCTCGCAAGAACGCCTAAATCTTTTCAAATACACAGATGCACATAAAATTGCAATTCTCCATGATATTGCACCTGCATTGTACTTCGTAATAATTATTGACGTGACACACGGAGGAAGCCATACAACGACGCTTACAGGTTAATTGTCCGCCTGTAACACTTAATTAGTCTGTTTCCTTTGCGGTATTTCAGGTGGACCTTGGTCTGTGAATTATTACTGTTAAGGCTGGTTATGCATGGACAGTGGAAAATAGGGTAGTATACCCCGTACTATTAAAGTGAGACTTCAGAAGATAGTTTCGTTAACCTTAACGCATTTCCTGCAATCTCACTGATGCCATAAGGCGTTCATACAAAAACGCTAATTTAAAGCTTGCCAACGTAGTCTACCTGTCGACCACACAACCGCAGTGTTTGAGATCAGCTTACTGATAGGATAAACAATAGAACCCAGGTTTCCCGTCGGCGTTTTTGTACTCTAAAGAGTGGCTGATCCAGATCTACGGGTGTACTGAAAGGCGGATTCGAGGGCTATTTTCAAAAAATACCCATTGGCTTGAGAAAACGAGACGTTTGTTACTGCGCGGTTCATGCTGATTGGTTAGTCAATATGGTCAATTGGTAATGTCACATGGGATCAACGTATGCTCAATACCACCCGAAGTTTTATCTTACATTCTCCTGTTCTTTTTCCTAAGGCAGTTACCAAACACAGTTTGTTGCGATTCGAAAAGGGCAAGTAATTACTGTGTGGATATTTACTTTGAAGTTTATCATATAATTGTTATTTTTGACAATTTTTATACCGTACAGTCTGCTTAAATTTTATCTACGACCCGGCCGTCTAAAAAATATCCTTATATAACAAATTATGATGACCAAAACCGGTTGACGAACAAGATCGACTGGTGTCAAAACCACTTGTTCTAGCTCTAAAGTAGATGTTGAACGACCTAAGGGTAAATGCTCTGGGGCCAAAACTCACAAAGCCTCTTCTAAGGGTGAAGATAAACTGGTGGTTCCCGCCAGTACCCCTCTAACTAAGAGCTGTTCTATCCCCCTAGACAATGTACTGGTGGAGTTGTTTGGTAAGGTATCTAAATTGGAAGCTGAACTTGCCCAATTAAAAACAAGCCTTGCTGTATTCGATTCTTTAAAGGAGAATCTTATCTCCCTACCTTACACATTCAAAGTGCCGGAAAGTCCCAAGATGGATAACATGGAGAGCGCAAGCATGTTTCTCAACACGCTGACAACAGAAATCACAAAATGGATGCGTCGCACATATAATGCCATTGTATTCAATGTGCCAGATAAGCTTCACCTCGATGGCCTTAGGAAGTTACTCACGAGGATTACGAATATAGATCCGACATCGTATACCTGCATTCGTCTCCGTAAGAAGACTCAAAAGATCTGCTGCCCGCTTTTGTTCAAATTCCAGAACGAGACAATTG
>JTDE01014980.1:0-11389 GCA_014338405.1 Paragonimus skrjabini miyazakii | reverse complement strand
TTGCGGGAAGTTTGGGTTAAGACGACTGACAAAACAATTACTTGCAACAGAGAGACCACCTTTGTCGATCTGTTGATCCTATCGGTGACAGAATCTCCGTAGCACGCTGTTGGCATGGTCAGCTAGCCGGATTGTTTGATACGAAACGCACTATCCCCAGCATTTCAGGTACGGCTTCAACAAAATTTCTAGGTACCGTGTTAGCATGGCGGCTGCTGATTTGAATTGCCACTAGTCAGATGGTTCTGCTGCAGAAGCTATCCCGATCAGCTTGGTCATTACGGCAAATGCGGAATGCTATCAAATTGTGCCTCATTTGGTTGATAACGAATTGCATGACTGGGTCATGTGAATTGCGCGATAGGTACCTGAAGTCTGGTTGTCGTACGATTAATCAAACTATGGTGTCATCGCCTACACCGTGACGAACAAAGGGGCCATCTAATGCAATAGATCTTCACTTACTGCATATAATGTGCAATCAGGTCTTCACTCATCTGGTTCGTGGGGGCATCATATGACGTGAGAAAAACCACTGGGTGAAACATCTGCGCTTCAGCTTTTGCTGCATCATCGATGCCAAAGCGTGACCCGTGTGGGTGGTAGAAGGAAAACCCAAATATCATCGGAGCCGAAATAAGCAGACGTTAAGTTTATATGGCTTGTTCATGGGAAACGTTTTTCAGATCGCCTGAAGGTACTCCACCTCCTCCTTTCTGGCCTAAGTTGAGTGGCTAAAATTGAGTGAGCTCCCTGACTTTGCTGATGTCAGTAATACTAACTAGCCCATTGTAATTCCCAAAAAAGAACAGGTGGCCGTGGTGATAACGCAAACCATATGAAATCAGTTATTTTGCCCTCGTACGATATGAATACAAATTTAATATCCTTGACACGACCGGAACGTGGACTTTGGTCACGCTTTCACGAAGCAACCTTGATGGCCACTGCACCACTTACTTCACATTAGGCGCGACCGAATCATCACGTATGAACATTCAATCATATTTATTTGTGAATACTGCTCTGATTTTCCAATTGCACCCAGTGCGGACACAACAACTGTCATTTCAACTCCGATCGATGACCCATCGACTAAGACTTCTCTCCAAGTTGAAACCACAGAATGTGGCTGAGTGTTCTCTTACGGTGTCAGTCGTGCCTAATGTGAGATCAGTAACGCAGCGGTCAACATGGTTGCCTCACGAAAGTATGGCCGGAGCTTCAATCCCTGTCGTGGCAAGGATACGCACTACTGGCGAGCTCTAACAAAAGTGAAACTCGAGTCTAGTGCTTGCTTACGAAAGGGACCGACTGGAAAGTTTATGGAAATGCAACGGCTGCGATCAGTTGTGGGCGATGCTCGATTTATGACCAAAATAATAGTTATGCACCTCCGCGAAAGACGACACGCACTCTATGTATCTTCCGACTATCATTATTTGTTGAAGGAAGTAGCTAACGACAAGTGCGTGCCCCACGGGCTTATTATGCGCAAGTAGTTGGTTTCAAATCTGGGTTAACAGGTGACGGCTGAACTACCAGCTACTAGGGTGGCTACTGATAGGTCTCCAATCAGGTGTAAAAAGGTGGACTACTTTGGTCAGTTCATAATGAAAGTAGCAAGAAGAGGACACAAGGGTTACGACTGATTCTATCTACATCTATGATCACACGGAGGTTGTCCACTCACCATCAACCGACTCATTTCTGTTAGCGCTTTTGGGGTTGGTGACGGGGTGCGGTGCTTCGAGTTCCGCATATAGCGGCAGAGGGTTCAGTGGTCACAAAGAAGCCATAAACTTTAGATCACAGGAATATTGTAGGAAGACCGTCCACTAGTGCCCATATGCAATGGCCCCAAACGTCGCTGTTAAAATACCTGAACCGTCTCTCCATTATGTGATCAATAAGTTTGCCGGATGATGTAGGCATCCAAAGACAGTAAGAATATAGGAAATAAAATTGAGCAGGAAGACCTGGAAAGTACTATCTGCTATCATACTCATAGAGTCATTGAGAGAGCGTTGCCAACGTACTAAGGTCACATAGCCTAATATTCAGTAGTTGTGTTGTTAAACCGGGAATATAGGTGTAGGCAGACGTGAAATCGATGACTGGATTATTTTTGTTATACGGAAGCAATAAAAGGATCAGTTTTGTGTCTGTATCGGCTAACACGTTAGAGACGCTGGAAAATATCACGTGGCATCCATTTAAGTGTTTAAGCCTGTTTTTGACCTTTTATTGTTGACCTCTGTTTCTATTTATTGTTTGATGGATTAATTTTATTAACATAGCCACGGTGTCTAACGATCTTAGACAAAAGTTTTGACACTGACAATTCTTATCTTAAAAGTGTTCTGGTAGGATTCACCAGGGACCCATTACCTTACTTTACAATGAGTACCATGAGATGAAAATGAAAACAGTAGTGCCCAATTAACCGGGGCATGTATCTTCAACAATTGTCGCCTCCTCCCCAATTTACTGCTACCAATGTTCGCAGCAGCAATACACCTGACTGACAAGACAGTTAGGTGGGATCAATGCATTATCGGGAAGACAGATTCATGATTTTTACTTTTCAAGCGGAGATTGAGTGGAAACTATTTAACAGCTGGCTGAGCTCTTTTGTTAATGTTGGTACTGTTCCCGATTTCAAGAATTCGGAACGCGAGGCATTTGACGAAAGTTTGGCATCCATGAGAGGCACCCGCCTTTTGTTCTGGAACTGCATGACTACCTCAACAGCGTAAATCCGGACTCACTTAACTTCAACTCACTCATTGAACGGGAAACAACGTACCCACAGGGATCTCACATATAACTCTGTTAGACGTCTTCTTGATACTCATTGTTCAAGCAAAATAGATTGGTGATTCAACCTCCAAGTATAAATCAACGGTTTCACCAATTTGACGCGATTGTTGCAGACTTTGTAACTTTTATTAGGGCAAAACAGTAAATTTCCCGGAGGGGTTCTAGGCAGGTTTATTGACACTCACGTCTGCAACGCGCTATGCTGTCGAAGCGCGATGAATGCCTTGGGTAAAGTATATGAGTTGAACGCACACAATTTGGAAAATCATCTTAGCGTTGTTCGTAGCGACTACATAATAATTCCTAAACTCTTCGCCTCATTTAATATAACCAAGTTAATGGTAAAACTTCCTACTTATGTAATGAAGCCAGAAGCAGACTTCGTTGCACGAAACAATTCTCAGTCCTACTGAGTTCCCATGAGCCATTTTATAGAAAACAATCGCGGGTTAATTAGAAAAGTTTAGCTGATGTCAACGCCTAAGCCTTCAAAATTAGTTGGCTCAACTAATATTTCAACCTGTTTGCTTTGACGCCTGACACCCAAGTATGAGGCGTAGTCAATACCATCAAGAGTGCATTGATTGAATTTGAATAGCGTAATACAGTGTGCTGTCGTGTTGTTGGTGTCATTTAAGTTTTCGGTTGCGTGCGTCGAGTGGTTGGTTTACAGGGTCTTTGGCTCACGCTTGTTCAGGTTTTTACCTTTTATGGGACTAATGCTGCAACACCTATCCAGAAGAATGCCATTCCTTGCTGTTCCCGAGTTACGAAAATTTAATTCGCAAGTATGACGGTCAATCAGAGTAAGGACAGCCGGATAGTATGTTGCATATGCAAATTGTTTTATTCCGGTGATCCGCATAGTAAATTCCGATGCCACGCCATAGTGACATGCGGATTGGCCGTTGTACTGACGTGTCGGCCTGCTTGAACTGTCGACAGCGATTGAGTGTAGTCGTGCAAAACTCACTGGTTGGTTTCACATCGTCGAATTCGAAACGTCAAACTTATTCACATCCTCCACGTTTTTTATAACAAAGTCTGTTCCCGGTCCATGATAACACCTGGAGACAACCCCGGTCTGCCTGCTGTATGATGTGTAAAATGTTTACCAAAAACGTAGCTCACATTGTACATAGGTTCCTAGGGATCTTTGCCTGACGTCTGCTTGATGCATGCGATCGCGTTTGTTTGTTTGCATGCTTGTTGGCCTATGCGCGCCAATCGCACCATATACATTCTTCCGGCTTGCTCGCGCGCTCGATGGTCGGATTCTCAGTCTCCCTAGATACTTCGCGTATCTGTGTCGTTTAGCGCTGATCGAGACCACTTGTAATTATCACATAATATATTTTTGGTCTCCATAATTCTCGGTATTTTCATTTCGAATCTGATATTGCTGCGTATATCGGAGAATGTGCTAATTTGGTGCATGGACGCACTAAACTGGTGACCTCACAAATTATTTAACATTTTTTGCTAGAATATTTTGTTTTCCCGGTGTAATTTAACGCCACATTTTCATTTATTTAATTTTAATCTCTGTCGCTATTGAAAGTATGTAATAACAGATTTTTAATTCGCCAGACGTTTTTTCAGTGCTGTTTTAGTCCCGATCGCGCCTTTTCGGGAGAACAATCATCGGGGCTGGTTTGCACAACCGAAAGCCACTATTGCGTTGAGAAACATAACCACGGAACTGGCGAAGTGCCAACATGTGGTTGCAGCACTTCCGCTTCACGTCACGGACGAGGTGGACGACATTTAGGTGCCTCCAGACTCCGTTAAACCATACGAGCAACTTAAAGAGGCCATTATCAAACGCACCGGCTTTTCAGACCGTCAACGCGTCGCCCTGCTGCTGAGTTCCACTGAGTTAGGCGGCCAGAAGCCTTCAAAGCTTCTGCGCCACATTCAACGCCTAGAAGGTTCGACTCAGCTCGAGGAGTCCTTCTTGAAGGAATTATGGATCCAGAGACTGCCTAGGGATATACAATATATCCTTAGTTCCACTCCTCAGGCGCCCCTGTCGCAATGGGCCGACACCACCTATTGCATCTGGGAGACATAGGGAAAACAGGTCTCCCAGGTATCCCCACCAGCGCCGGAATCAGTGGCACCCCTGACCGACCGTGTGAACGAACTCGCACACCAGATCCAGGCACTCGGCACTCGAAGCTCGCGCCCGCACTCAACCTCTCGGTCGACTTTTAGAGGGTGACAAGTGCACACAAGACGTGTCAACCCCGACAATTGCTGATACCATCAGCAGTTTGGTAACCGTGCTCGATTCTGACGCAGTCCCTTTTCCTGCTCCAAAAAGGATCAGGAAATCTAGTCGGCCAGCACGTCGTGGCGACCGACTTTGCCGGCTCTCGAAGTCGACCGTTTTTCATTCGAGATCGCAAATCGGGAGTCTGATACCTCATCGACACTGGCGCAGAGATCAGCGTCCTCCTACCGAATTCTCGCGAACGACTTACGCAGGTGCAGTCAGTCTAACGTGCAGCAAACGGCACGCTTTTTACGGTTTATAGCCAGCGTTCGCGTACATTAAACTCAGTCCTTCGCCGCACGTTTCGATGGCTCTTCACCATTGCTGACGTCCGAATACCAATCGTTGACATCGACTTTCTCCAGCAATTCGACCTGCTAGTTGACGCACGACACCATCGGTTAGTCGGCCGCAAAACGAACCTGTCAGTTACCGGGACTTTGACCAACGCGGTTCTAATCAAACCCGTGTATCGCCCGGTTAACACCAACAATTACGCTTCGCTTGTCGAAGAATTTCCTACCGTGTTTAGACAGTCTAAATTGCTGCCGCCAGTGACTAGTGCAACGCAGCACCACGTCGTCACAACTGGCCCGCCGGTGTTTGCAAAAGCCTGCCGTTTCACACCGGACAAGCTGAAGATAGCGTGCGCCGAGTTCGAACACATCCTCGAGCTTGGCATCATCCGCCCGTCGGATAACCTCTGGGTTTCGCCGCTCCATATGGTGCTGAAAAAATTAGGATATAGGCTGTAATACTCGGAATTAGGGACTTCGAATAGCCCTGAAAATTATACTCGAATGAAAACCTCACACGCAAGGAATAAGGTGGAGACCTCGTACTGGTTGCGGTAAGCAGTTCATATTCGAGGGACAAGAAGCCGAATTTATGGATGTACAACAGTATTAAGGAAATCATAGTCACTCATTGGTTGATCATATGGACACATACAAAGTCACAAACTGAACGTAACTTGGTGCACTACGGAACAAAGAAATAAGCAAATAACAGAAAACGTAACATTGAGACGGGTTGTTCAATCCTGATGCAGTACCTTCAACGCGACGTTTGGATTAATCTCCTGTTAGAAATATTATTGTGTCGGGGTTTGGACAAGCGGTGAATCAATTAGATTTTCTTCAACCTTTCCCCCTTTGAGAAGCCTGTCTATTCACGTTTCCCAGTAGTACAGATCGTCTCGAATCATCGAACTCTGCTGGTACAGGACATTGTGCTCCCTCCATTGCTTTGTTTCTTCTTATTGTCGACTTTAATCTTCGACGCCTTCTCTACGGCCTTATCTGAGACAATCGTTGGGGCGGTAGGTGAGCAGAACAACCTCGTTGTTTTTGAAGAACTGGATCCAGTTGCACCTTCAAGGTTGTTGGCTCTACTTTCGTCCCTCCTGAGTTGTGTGAACGCTGAACAACCAAGCTACGTAACTGAGTTTGATCACCTCCGCTCGGACAATCCTTGTGATAAGCATTCAGTGAAAACTCATATTTGAGCTACCTGAAAGCTTTTAATCCCAGGATTGCTGGACTTATTGCTGACACTGATAATCTGACTGGAATCAGTTTGTTATCCCTACCAACCACCATTAAATCAGTGTCACCTAGCAAAGCTAAGCGATGACCAGTAACTTAACGCATTCCAACTGTTGTTGACCTCAATTGAGCATCAGGGGCCATGCGATCCAATAGTGGTTTTGAAATAATGGACTCGCTACCCTCGTATCCACAATGAACTCATATTTACATCCTGACTTGAACATCAGACATCTGTGAATAAACTGCTTAGCTCTGGATTTAAGTTGCAGTGCATAAGCAGCAGTTAGTGGCTCTGCATCACCTGTCTCTTCAGTTTGACTCAGGTGGCATTTCTGACCTTTGCATACCTTCTTAATATGACCAGATTTACGGCAAAAATGGCATATAGAATTACGAAATCTGCAAGGTGATCGTAAGTGTAACTCACCGCATGAAAAACACTTTTTCACTTCCTTTGGGCCCGGATTGATGGCGGGTAGGCGAGCAGGCCGTGGAACTTGTTAACTGGTTGACTTCTGGTGGGAGTATGCGCTTTGGTCTTCTGAAATAGTATAACGTTCGACTCAATAGTAGCGGCAATGACATCATCCTTCTGCTCGCAGATGTCTCGGGCTTCTTGAAATGACATATCTTGCTTGACCAGCAATCTCCTCTGAAGATCAGTGTCGTTGACGCCAGCAATCAGTTGATCACGCAGATGCTCCTCTAGCTTATCACCGAAGTTGTAACGGGCAGCCTGGTTTTGCAATTGTAGAATGAACTCACGAAAACTCGTGCTCGTTGAACGAGATAAAGAATTGAACTTCGCTCCTTATTACAGGTCACCAAGCCATACAGTGGTTATTTCATCCCCACAAATCAGTTGCCAAATCATTAGCGGCAATGATACAGGGATGGAGTCTAGTTCTAGTAGCCTACGGTTATGAAATCATTCCTCGTCCCGGTAAACAGATTCCTCAAGCAGATTTCTTGTCGCGATATTCCAGTTCCTCAGTTCCGGAGGTTTATTTGCTTGCCTCGCCAGCCACTCCAGTAAGCCGAGAGGACTTGATCAAAACAACTAAAACTATTATAGCACGGTAATTGTCGCGATGACCAAGGGTTGGTCGTCAATTGTTAAAAAGAAACATCCAATACTATTTCAGAACCGTAAAGAGTTATCAATACAACCTGATGGTGTGTTATTTCAGAGAGATCAGCCGGTCATTCCACCACCGTTACGAAAGACAGTATTAGACGACTTACACAAAGGTCACTTGGGCGCAGAGAAAATGAAATCACTGGCTCGACAGATGTGTTGGTGGCCGGAGATAAACTCGGATAATAAAAGCATTGCAATGAACTGCCACTTCTGCCTCCACGAAGTAAAGACAAGGCCGAAGAATTGGACATCCTGGCCGGAAAGTTATCTACCATGGCAACGTGTGCATGCAGACTATTGTGCACCAGTTCTTGGTAAATACTACGTCCTGGTGTTGATTGATTCATACTCACGGTGGCCAGGAAAATTTAGTACGACTTCACCTACGTCATTTACTATACAAACATTTCGTAAATTTTTCAGTCGAGAAGGAATTCCGCAAGTTTTGGCGACAGATAACGGATCACAGTTTTGTTCCACTGGAAGGAAACAGTGGTTTGACAGCGTTAGGAGTCGTCACTTGCGAACGGCGCCTTGGTATCTATGTTAAAACAGTGACGCATAAAATCTGCTGAAAACGTTCCAAAGTGCCGTGAGTTCCATAAATCCTAAAACATTTGCTGAATTGGATGTGTTTCTTGATAACTTTCTGCTTCAGTACAGGGACGCATCCCATTGCACAACGAAGGACAGTCCAGCGATGCTATTCAAATCAAGACGCCTGACAGCATCTCTTCAATGTGTGGATACAACGGATGTAATATATTTTCGTGGAAACTATTTGCGACCTGCCAAAGGATTGATCACTCGCAAGCTAGACAGCACAGTTGTAGAAATTACTGATTTGTGCGATATCACACATATGCTTCGATTCATCGGAGACACACTGACCGGATTCAGTGTCGGAACGCTGAAAATGAAACAGTGAAGTGAACTCTTTCGGTACCGAAAGAGTTCGAAGCGCCGAGAAAGTCAGCAGGATTGGCAAACGTGAATGGTGGGATTTTCAGAGGAGGAAAAATTATGATGACAATCTGCTGGAATCACCGCTTAACCAAATCCCGGAACAATAGGAGTTCTAACAAGAAACCGATCCAACCGTCGCGTTAAAGTTACTGTAGCGTGATCACCTTCGAAGCCCCCAAAATTCTAAACTCCCTGCGGCGTGAGAGTTGCCTCGCCAGTACCACCGCCCTGGCTCACATTACCTTGTGAATGTAAATTTACTACAAACCACTAGCACCAAAGTCAGTGTGTTGGTGTCGGTATCGCAGTTTTACTCGTAACTGTAAACGGAATCTGCGTCATCTCTACCATTGTAGGCCACATTCACTAGGATAACAATGTTTTAGCTACTGCCGTTGGGAACGCCGCCCAACCAGGCTGACACTTGTTTGAATCCTGAAGGTCAACTGGGATTTCCGTTGACATTCGTCCTCTCTGGCGGCTACCATGCGGCTGTGCTGAAGGTTCTCTCACGTCCAGCTCCCTAGCGCCTTTATCCGTTGCGTAGAAGTCCGCTTGTGTACGGTGAGTAAATAAATAAAGTTTGTTTGCAGATTCACCGTCTTCTCACTGTGACTTCCGATCCGTGTTAATATACGGCTGGGGAAACCTCGGGTGTACGAACCTCGGAACTACAATCACAAAACAGTTAATTGTTGTCTACTAACAAAGTGAACGAGATAAATTGTGGTTTAGTTTCCAAGCATACAGCAATATTCCAGTCTGCTTGTGTTCATTATTGACAGTCGGTAGCATCACTTCCACCAATAATAATGTTTGACGGCTGTCGACTATGTCACGGATTAAGGGTATGTCGTGGTGATAGTTCGGAAGTTCGTACACCCAAGGTTTCCTCAGCCGTACATTAACACGGATCGGATGTCACAGTGAGAAGACGGTGAATCTGCAAACAAACTTTATTTAGTTATTTACTCACCGTACACAAGCGGACTTCTACGCAACGAATAAGGGCGCTAGGGAGCTGGACGTGAGAGAACCTTCAGCACAGCCGCACGACAGCCGCCAGAGAGAACGAATTTCAACGGAAATTCCAGATGACCTTCAGGATTCAAACAAGTGTCAGCCTGGTTGGGCGGCTTTCCCAGCGGTAGTCATGTGAGAAGGATATTACGATCGCCCACCCTCACTACAGTAACAAGCCACTGAGAAATTCCTCAAGATCATTGCTTCACTTATCTACCTAGCTTATTTAGGAGATATGCCATTTCATTCCAATCCTCCAAAATTCGTCTTGGCTTCAATTTGTTATTTTACTTCCTGCTCCCTCGACTTTTCGTGAACACTGTCCAATAAACTCCGTTGCTTGTGAGTTGGATATGACTGGTTTTGGTGGAGTGATTTGGTGACAGAATGTGTGGACATATCTAACGGATAATGAGAAAAGAAATTATACTTTTGTAGTGACCTGGAGACAACTTCAATCTAATTTCCATACAATGTGTAAAATTCTTCCCAACATCATAGTTCACGTTGTACATAAGACTGTAAGTATTTCTGTCTGCCGTCTGCTTGGTGCATGCGATCACGCTTGTTTGGTTACATGCGCTCCAATGGCAGCTTACATACTTCTGGCTCGTTTGCGCCCGGCAGCCAAGCTTTCAAACTTTCCATCTGCTTTCGCATATCGGTGTCGTTTAGCATTTGCCAATACCCACTATAATTAACGTATAATATACGTTCCTTTTTCTTCATCTACTCGTGTTTCTACTTCGTGTTTGCCTGGGAAACATTAATTTAGTGCACATACGTACTAACCTTTCTTTAAAATTAATTAAAGTGGTTGGGAAGGCTCGAGATTATTGGACGTTAAAACGGGAGCGTTTTAATGAAACCACCAATTTTAGGAAGTACAAGAAAGCGTGGCCGGAATACGGGATGTAAGACACTCTTGTGAATCTTGATATTTTGAGGCTGTTTGCGTCCGGGCACTTTTTTGCAATATTACTAGGAAGGAATATGTACGTAAAGCAACTCGTGGTGGATGATAAAAGTTTTGTCAGCCTATCCGTGGAAATAAAAATTTAAATACGTGAAGAATGTAAAATTTGCAGTTTTTGAAGTAAATTACTGGGTGGGTAATTTTAGGGTGATTTCGGGTTGTTACCCCTGAAATTACCCTTTCAAAATACCTAGATGGTTTCAGAGAGATTGTTGGCAAGGAAGTAAAAAAATGTGAAATACCCGCACAACCCATGACAAATAATGCGGTGTGTAAATGTTTGGTAAAAACTTTTAGTTGGTATTAGTTTCTGTATGTTAATTAATAAAATGTTCAAGGCTAGCACACATTTGTTGTGGATGTTCTACAACCTCTCTAGAATATAATTGCCACGGATTTTTCAGATGTTTGCCTATCACCTTTAGCATGTCGATTAAAATCCGTAATTTATGACGCACAAAGTTATCAAGCAGTTAGCTAAGGAGGTATGAGGAATTGAGGTAAAAAATACAAATGGCAGTGGGAGATCGTACTATAGCTGTGGTGGACAAGAGATGTTTTCCCCAACATTTCAGTTGCACACATCCTATATATAACAGCTACTCTCATGACGTTGTCTACCAGCATAACGT
>JTDE01014979.1:0-11333 GCA_014338405.1 Paragonimus skrjabini miyazakii | reverse complement strand
TCCCCAACATCCAGCACAGAAAACTCGACAGTAAGGATTTGTTGCTGGAAATTCTGCAGCAGGAGGACAGGGTGCCACTCCGGCGGTGGGACGTTATATACTGCCGTGTAGTATTCCCTAAATAACTCGGCCACAACTAGGAAATCAGATGAGGTCTCCCCGTCGGGCAGTCGCAGAGAAAGAGCCGAGGGTTTATTTTTTCTTAGTCGTCGCATATGCTTAGATAAGACGTTATCGTTCCCCTGAGCTTTCATGAGGACCTTTTCTTGTACGCGTTTGGTGTGCTCACGGATTTCCCGTCTACACCTAGTTCTAATAATGTGGAATGCGCGTAGTTCCTCTAAATTTCCAGTAATCTTAAGCTTCGCGAATAAATGGGAACAGTCATCGAGGAGACGACGTATTATGCGCGGGGGAGGTGGCCGATAAGAGAAAGTGCACAGTTTGCGTGCACAAATATGTTGTCCGTTTTCTCAACTGCACTTTGAAGTGCACGGTAATTCTGGTCCGCGGAGCCATAATCAAGAAGTAATGAACCTAGGTAGATCCTCAGGTCGTTAAAATCAGCCTGATTAAAGTTTCGGACTGTGGACTTTTTTACTGGTTGTTGAAACCAGTAACAGATAAGATCAACGATGTATAGTAAGTGGCCACTGTGTCCAAGCGGTGGTTTTATGGTCACTGTCTACCAGGTGGCTTTCATTAGTGATAAGTAAGTCGAACAGGGAGGGAGTCAGACCAGAACGATGTCGCGTTGGGGCGTTGACATGCTGTGTCCACGCCCTCCGTCGTATCAGCGCCAATAAGGAGGTCGAGAATCCGCTTTCACATTCCTGGTGGGAGACTGATGCCCAGTTTATTTTCGGTGCATTAACCTCGCCCATTATAAGCAGATGAGTAAAGTTTTGTTGGCCCAGGAAGTTGTCTAGGTTTACAAGGAGAGTGTCGTCATCGGAGACGTCAGATGAGGGAAAGCGATAGATAACCCCTACTAGGAGTGCGTCTTGGCCACGCAAAGTCAATCGAAGCCACAGAGCATCACATTTATCGGAGGAATGAAATCCATCGATAACCGTGGGTGTTGGGAGACAATGCTGAAGAAAAATCTCAGAACCCCCATTCTCTTTCGGGCGGAGTCAGCTGGGTAAACTGAATACCAGGGGACACTCACTTCACTGTCACTGATGTCACATGTGAGCCAGGTCTCCGCGAAAGCAAAAATGTGAGGTTGTGTTCCATGAGTCAACTGTCTGATTTCCGGTAACTTATTAAACAAACTCAGACAGCTCGTATACATGCACTTAAGAGCTACTTCCTCACTTGACCTTTTGAGAAAAGAGAGGAGAGTGCGAGGAAGCGTTTGGGAAAGAAGGCCTAGCATTGTGGAGGGTGGTGGTGTTGGGCTCGGCATGTATTGCCGAGCGATTCTGATGGCCCTCCTTTGAGGCTGTGGACGTGACGTCATTGTGTGTGCGTACGTCAGCGTCCCTACAGGACGCTTGACCAGCACTTTCGGTGTCGCAACTTGCGACCCTTGTACACCTGCTAAATTCCGCTTTTTCGGGGGGTGTTTGAGAGTTCACACCAACGGAAAATTTGACTTCTTCGTTTGCCGGATGCAGGGTTTGAAGGGAGGCAATGTGCACGGTTGTACGGAGCCACTGATAGAAATGGTTTGTGTGGTGTGCCAATGGAATGCTTTTTGATTTACAGGCGGCATCCCAACAGGCCCCTATCGTTTTGAAGTCTTTGATGAAATAATGTTCTATGGGGCCTCTTGGTGGCTTTTGGAGCGAGTAACTCTGAGTACAGCAATTTTGTGTTGTCTTGAACATCTTTGCCAGTGCTTGGAGCGTCAGCTGTTGGAATGGCGACTACGGACACAGCGTCCTCGTTTTTCATCGCTGGCCTGTGTGGATACTTCTGGAGCAGAAACTATGACCTTATTCTTCAGTTGTAGTTTCCGGTCTGTCATGATTCGTGACTTAGTTTTACTCTGCTGCTCCCCTTTCGCCCTCTTTTGTCGAGAGCGGTCGAAAAAAACTCTTTCAGCTGGACGTTGGTGGATTTCAGAGCCTCTGATATTTCCACAACTGCCTCGGGACTCAGCATGGCCAGAAAGGTTACCAGAAGGCTAAGTGATTTTTGGTAGTTTTGGCGCGTAGCCCGCTCGCGAGTACGAGATTGGTAACGTCCGGCGAGAGCGAAGAAGCTAAGACTGACTTAGCTAGTTCCGTTGGTGAAGATATAAGAAGAACATCTCCGCGTTTACAGCCGCAGGTTTTCTGCGTCGCTACATTTTTCTTGACGCGTGCGTGACTGCTTAGCGACAAAGCGGCGCCATGATTTTCGTCAAACCTGAAGCTCATTTAAACAAAATTTGAAGCAGAAGAAGAAAGTTGCTCATACTGGTGTTCGTTTGGATCAGTGTATTTGAAGTGATACCACCTCTGGCACTGGTGGCACTGCACGCCGTTTTGCACGGACATTTTGCATCCTTGACGGCCGCAAATGCTATCTGCCTCAGTCAACTGAGTCCCAGCACTGTTACATCTGACTCGCGTCATTGTCAACAGAAACAAGTAATACACAAGATAAATCAGACACCGAAACGGATACAATGCAACCCAAAAGTTTCAACACGTAATGATTAGGTATGTTATTCGGTAGCGGATAACAGTAATCTAATGCGATTTTTGATGCACAGGGCACCAATAGAGCAAAGAAATACGTGGACAATAACAGCGAGAAAATTCGAATTAAATTTTGGGTTACTCGCCCTCTGAATTGAAGGCCAGTGCCCCTAAAGGAACCATCTCACACGCCTACATCCACAAGAGAGGCGGCTGCTTCCTGTCCCACTGATGGCCGATCATCTGTAAAACTGCTTGCGTCTGAAGGAGCAGCCTCCAAAGTTGGCACAGAATACCACGCTTCTTCCTTAACTCCCATACTCTTAACTCAATAAAATTTCCGTCACCTTCTGCATACAGAAAGCTCATGGTTAGCTCATTCGAGCCGCATTTTCCTCGTATGGATCGGGTGATTTCGTCCCAAGTTCTTTTCTAACCATGCATCTTACCCAATATTTCCAGGGAGCAAAACTGCAAACCATACTCCAGTTACTCACAAAGCGAAGATGGTTCGGAAGCCATCGACCTTAAACTAACAGAAACGGCTGTACTGTCTAATAAGGACGTTCACATTCGCTGAGGCCCTGGTGAAACAGCCGCCACCCTTCAAGAAGACCCACGAAACTCTGCTGCCGTGTACGCATTTGCCCTCGTTACTGGGAATGCCTTCTCAAACTCTGCCTCGTACTTTTCCATCCCGATTTGCACTCAGTCAAGTGAGGAAGTAGCCCCCAACTGCGTGTATACTAACTGTCTTTGCATTTTAATCAAGCTACAAGAAATCAGGCAGTCGGTTCACAACACAAATCCTCAAAGTTTTACTCTTACAGAGACCTGGATTTCTATGGATAACAGTGACAGTCACCACTCCCGTGGACGCATGGGAGCTGTATCGTCTTCCTAAGTTAGAAGCTCCTAGTGCCGACTATCACAGGAGGCCTTACTTCCCCAAAGAAATGTGACGCACCATTGCTCACACTTCAGATTCGTATTCGTAACATTCTATTTGTGGGTGTTTGGCGCCGTTCGATGTTATGCAGAGCATCCAACAACAAGGCCATTCTCGCCCACCTAGACCGTCTGTCGTCTACACAGCGCTCACCGTCTTTCTACTATAAGTGATTTCGGCGCACTCGAATGAGGAGTCTGACCGCGGATTTCTGAATTACCTGATCCGTGGAGAAGGCTGGATACAACATGTTGAACAACCTACGAGACAACGTCTAAGACGAGCACACTCGTTCCCCGATGTTGTTATCACGAATGAAGCCGATTTGGTAGATATTGGTCAGCAAACCACCGCCGGAGCACAATGAGCGCTTGCTGCTGGTTTGTGATTTTGTTTGCTGCTGGCTGTAAACAGCTGTAACAAAGAAAGCGGGTTTTAAGGCAATGTGAATGTTTTAGAGTGCACTGAGCCCTGAGTATGACTCAGTGAACTCAAACTGCCATTCTTTCAACGTTATTATTAACAAACCTGATGAAGCATTTGTTTTTGCATACTATGAAAGCTCTCTCCTTGCTCACCGTTTCCGCGGAAAATAGGCCGTCTTCTTGACGTACGTACTCGCTGATTCTATAAACACAAACCAACTGGAAAGCCGGAGGATTTAGAAACCTTCCGGTATGTACGAAACAGGGAAATTCATCAATATAATAGAACAGGAACTTCATATATAAGAACGCACGCTGCCAGAGAAAATTTAGGTCCTCAGCGCTTTCTCCGCGGCTTCCTAGCGAAGAAACCTCACCTAAACCCCAAGTGGTTACCTGGCTCTTATGGGAACACTATTCAGCGGTCTAAAATGTGACTATGCTTAACTGGATTCCGGTTCTTCGGCAGAGAAAACCTGCAACGCACACTTTTGACAGCTGACTTCTGTGTGCTCGACGTTTAGGATCTCCCTGTTTAATATCAATCCTTGTAATGATGTAAGATAAGACGTGAGCCATTCCCGTTTTGAACCGGAACCCTTTCGGAGGCATGGAAAAATGTCACCGCCACAAAGGTATTTAAGGCAGGCGATCGTCACTCTGTTGCTAGTTGTTTGCCGACCAGCCTCGTTAGCATCCCACGCAGGATAATGCAGTTTTTAAAAGCATGCGATCCTTGAGTATTTCTTCTCAAATAACTCCTCTGCTCAGCATGGCTTTCTTCCCGACCGGTCATGCATAACCAGTATGTTAACCTTTATGGATAACTTGACAGAGATCAAGGGTAACCGATTCCAGTAAAAAGACAGTTGTACAGAAAATATCATTATGTACAAGGTACTGAAGTTCAAAAGTAATGTGAACCACTAAAGGGGAGACAAGAATGACAAACCTCGACTTCGATTCTGCCAATCATACAGCGTCCGAGACCAGCCATTCGCGTGAACATCACCAAATACAACTGGTCACGCAACAGCTGTGTAGACAAGCGTGTATGAAGTTAAGGGCATAAATAAACAAGCGTTCAGCAATAGCTCAGTCGACACGTGGCCGACTCGGCTAAGTTGGTCAAGAGTAGACCAGCGTCGGCTTGTCGTTTCTACTCCACTGACCAACCGAAAATGAGGAACTTCCTTGAAGGGTACATTCTTGTGGGATTAATTTAGGGTTGGATAATGATTAGCAATAATCTGAGACTGGTATTTTTCATTACAATAGATATATCTAAATTCGAAATAACTGGTTTTCAGTTGAGGGTAAATTTTGTTCATCCAGGCTAGTCCGATAGCACTGGGTCATTTGATTGTTACGTGCCTCTGGTTTGGTCGCTTTTCACCTTATTATTTTGGTGATGGTTTACTGATAATTTTAGATAATGACATGTCACGTCGCTTTGAATTTTGGCGTGATATAAACTACTTTTATTATCCAGTGGAGACATGCTAAAGACTGAACTGAAGACTGTAACTATCACTTAGGATGGTCCAGTTATGTTATGCAATAATGTATTTTTGAATTGTTGATCTTCATACTCCCTGAAGCCACCCGGTTAATAAACTCTTGATGCACCATGAGTTCCTGGCAAAGGTTGTACTGTCGTATTACTATATATCGTCGAATACACCGGGAACGTCAGCGACTTGACATCAATACTGTTGGCGTTTCCTCCATTACAGTTCCTGCAACCTGGAAGAATGAGGGTACTTCGTCAGAAAAACCTGGTAGTCCTTCGTTTTTTAATGTTCACTTTAGACTGAAGATGACAGTGGTGATCAAGTAATGGAAGATGTATCCGATCTCATCTGTTGAGGCGATACGCAGTCCGCACGGTTCATGTGAGTTCTGTAGGCAACATCTCATTCAACTGCCGTCATGAATACTACGGTAACAGCTTCATCTGCTCCTGATGCAGTGAGATTGTTCTCTATTCGAGCGAAGTCCCTCACGGCCGTTGATCTGAAGCTGCCCATCGTGTTATTGAAGCCGCTGGCTCCTGACTTGTCTATGGACCCCAGAACTGTACGCTAAACTCCAATAGCATGCTCAAAGGGAAACTTCCAAAGAGATCGAACGTGCAAAATGGAATCCGCAACTGCCTACAAACTGTACACAAAAAAACGCAATTTTAGAGTCTGAATGCTTACTTTTGCAAGGTAACATCGATGACTCTCTCTTTTTGAATCCTCAGGTACTGAAATGTGGCGCATATTTGATCGAATTATTCGGCCGTTTGCTGGTTGTCCGTATGTGATTGGCTTTTATTATGGCGATGGTCATCTGAGTCCTTAGACGGATATTTCGGCTGATTTGTCACCGAGACTAAAGATAGGCAAATATCCGTTTCACGGGAATCGCCTTGAAGGTCGTTCAAAAGGCAAACCGATCCTGTTGGCGCGAATCCTCCATTTTTGAATATTTTATGAAACTTTAAAATCGGAATTTCAGGCAAGGTACTAACAGTACGTCAATTGTAAATAAGCGGCGTTAGTGGAAAAATTGGAATACATCGAAGTATTAGCTTGGTGCTGAAAAATTTTTCCACCATTTTCGCGAAAACAACCCGCTATCGACGTTAGCTTACTTTTTAAAGTCTTATGAATGCGAGCATTGCCATTTTCGAGATGAAACACGTCATCCTAACACATGAGAGTGCTTCATTTTGCGGCGTTTCACAGATATGGTCGAAATGGAAATGTTCGACCATACTGTGTTTGGTTTGCATTTCAACAAGAACACTAACACATTTGATAGTGAAACATGTATGACAACATTTCCAGCTTCCTTTCCTATACGATATTTATACTATTTCTCTTTGTTTGCAAGATTTCAGGTAGATACTAGTCGATAAAGCGTTGCTCTTGGAAATGGTTGGAAATGACGCTATCATATGGTTGTTTCCATCTTCAGTCTACATGGATCGGCTTAAGAAAAGGGTACCATGTCCCACTCTATCATCTAGAATCTCCAGAAGTAAATTCTATTCACCCTACTGTGTTGTTTCTCACTAGATTGGTGTCGCGTGGCGTTCATGCGGAACAATATACGGAAACGGGTGAAATCAAGCTGCCCGCCGATCATCGGGAGGTATACCTGTCAGCCTACGATGTTTAGAACGGCAAGTATCTATTGCGGTACAGGAAACGTCCAATCAATATGGCAATCGATGGAATCAAAGATGATGATAACCATGTACCCCAAACGCTTCAAATACAGGTTTTCCATCACTTCCCGCATGTGTTTGTTCTCCAAGTAGTTCATGGTAAAGATGGTTCGGAAGGAGCAGTTACTAGTGTAAAAATATACTGCATACTGAGACGCTGATCATAAATTAAGTCGATCGGGTGGAGCAGTTACTGGTGTGAACGTATACTGCATACGCACGCATTATTCATAGCTTAATTGAATAAAGTTGAAACATCTATTATTTTGAACCTACATTGCACATGCAGACGTACTTCATAGCTCAAGTGAATCAAGTTGAAGCATCAACAAGCGTGAACGCATCCTGTAGTCTGAGACGTTGTTGATAGTCTAAGTCAATCGGGTGGAGAAGCTTCTGATGTGATCGTATAGTGCATTCTGAGACGTTAATCATAGCTTAAGTAAACGAAGTTGAAGTATCTACTAGTGTGCATGCATACTCAGACTTTCTTCATAGCCCAAGTTGATCAGGTTCAAGCAGCTACTAATGTGAACCAATACTGCACAAACAGACGTTAATCATAGTTCATGTGAATCAGGTTGAAGCAGCTACTAATGTGAACGCATACTGCATACTAAGACATTCTTTGTTGGCAGGTCAGCGGGATCATCCTCTGAATGGATCAAAAGCAGCCATGTTTGATAATGACTCCGAGTATATTGTACTACATACAACTTTTATGTGTGATACAAAGTGGAGAACAGTTTGACGAGTTGGTTCGCGGGATTTCACTTTCCGGGTATGACTATGAAGCGGAACTTGGCAAACAGCCAGGCTCCTACATTGACGATAAGATGAAAGTGTAATATGTGTACTGCAACTGGATTACTCGGACATATCTTCAATAACGGTCATCGCAAGACATGAGGTGGAATATAAAACACGATAGTTACTCACAACACAATGGGAGGTGTGTGACAAAATTGGGAAAACGATGATCAACATAAACCGTATACTTCGAGGGTGATGTTGAGCATATCATGGGCCCAGATGGCATTCGCATCATACCATGTTGAACATCCATGGTCATGGAACCGTGAAGCGCAGGAATTGATAATTGGTGGTTTAAGAGTTGGATTTCAACATGGTGGAACATCGTGGAACATACAGGTATCCTTCTGATATTGGTGAAAACATCGACCAAAAGTTGATAGAAACAGAATTCTGATTATCATGTCCATTGGATAAATTGTGGCTGCAATAATAGAGGGGAGTCGAACCAATAATGAACTGATCATCGGTAGGTAACTGTAGATTGTTCCATTTAACGGTGGCGCATCTTCACCCTTTAGATCCCAACCTCAAAGGCTCTCTGGTGTAATGAATTGTATAAACTGAAAATATTGAAGATATGTCCGAGTAATCCGGTTGCAGTAAACATATTACACTTTCATCTTATCGCCAATGTAGGAACCTGGCTGGGTCAAACGACGTTCATTATCGGTCTTTTCATCTGTATTCAAGTTTTGCGATCACAGATTTTCTTTCTTCGTCCTTTGTGTCTCCCGTTCGATGTCACTGTCAACTGTCACAGATGTCAAGCGCACTATAGACAGAATTTGCAAATGCCTGTGTCTACATCACGATAATGAGTTTGTAATCATTCCCGTATTGCATTCAATAAAATGATGGTCATTTTACCTTACTTTTTAAATCCTAAGAAAAACTGCTGGTCAAAGTTGCAAGTGTTGGGGGAAGCAGAGTATCCTTTCCAGATGTATCACGTCGTTGAGCTCTCTGACAATCGCGAGGTGTCTGCTGCCAGCCACACTTGGATGCCCGGCACAAATTTTTGTGTGTGTGTGGTCTTTGTCGAAGCCGTCACAGTTCTTGAAGCACATGAGAAACCTCACCTTTCCTCGTGCTGAGAGTCACAAATTTCCGGCCATAAAGATGTTAAGAAACCGGTAAGGTTTAAATAACCGTTTATCGTATCCACAAATTCGTGCGAGAAGGCAAGACGTTGTGAAAAGCGAGCTGAGTGAAAGTCCAACTTTACTCCTGTTGACGTCCCGAGCGTGGATGTTCCGATTCGTAAAAGAAGCATCAGGCCATTTCTGCGATCATCATATCACATCACTTGTCTTTGAACAGAAGGTCAAGCAAAATACGATTGGCCGAAGATGAGAACACAAACCCCATTTCCTCCAGGAGTTCTGGTCGCCTATTCTCCTTTAATGAAATTCACGTGGTTAACAGGTCAGCAATAATTTGCATACGTCTTGGATTATGTACAACACGATGCTATCACCCCGAAGCAACATCCCGGATACAGTCAATTTATCTCATATAATGCATCTGTTGTGTATCTCAGAAATGTTTCGCTTCCCAGAGTCGTATCAGTGGTTTCTTCTAGACTTGCTGCTTCCGTCTGTTGAAAAACTAGGTGACTGCAGCAATGGACAACTGTTTCAGAAGCAGATATCAGAAGTTCAAACCGTCAGCAAGGCGCTAAAGGAACTGCCGCACATGTCGTTGGACAAGCTCGTGACCCTCGAGGTCATGATGAGAATTGTGACGGCTTATAACAACAGTAGCCAAACGCTGCAATCGCAGCTACCTGTCTCCTCCAGCCACGGCAAGTTCAACTTATCAGTGCAGGATTTGGGGATCTTTCTAAAAATGAACAATGATCTGGATGACGAAGAAGTGTACAAAGATCTCGTTAGCCATGTTTACGATAGAATCACTACTCTGGATTCATGGATTATTTTTAGTGTCAGCTTGTTCATTAATACGGAAGCGTAGTATTAACCCCTGGTATCCTTCAAATGCCAGCAATCAATGAGTTCTACTTTTACTTTCATTTTATTGCTATACGCAAGCGGTCACATGTTATCATTCCTCATTCCAGAGAAGTGACTTCTCATGGAATTTTGGCTTGCTCTTCTCGTATTTTTTCGTCGTTCTTTTCATGCCCTCTTATTTTCTCACATATTCTATCTTTGATTTCTACGATTCTCCGTGTTCAGTTCGCCTATTGAGTGAAGGATGCTCGATTTCAACAGTTCTTCAACTTATCCGTGGATGGTACTCCTTGGACTGTATTACATCAGTTTTTTATCTCACATATACGTATTATGTGATGTTTGTAAATCATAACGGAACACCATGTGCCATTGTTGTACAGACGCTGATTACATTACAATTTCGTGGTCTGACGTGCTGAGTTATTACCACTGCGTAGAAACTAGCTCTAGGTTTGAGCTAAGTACATTTCCTATTACTGTTACGTATTTCAAACTATTGCAATTGGCATCGAGGTCAGTATATTTCTAACAATGAATTTTTGCAATATGGAAAATCTGAACGCCCACTCAAGTTCAAGGGAAATGGAAGATTACCTGGAACGCTTTGAAATTTGGTGTATTACTCGTAATTATATGACAGAGGAGAAAAAACGCCACATTTCCTCATGGTCATCGGCAAAGATGCATATGCATTGCTTAAATTCCTGGCGTTTCCCGATTTGCCTCTTTCACTTTCGTACGATCCTATGGAACATCTGCTATTGTGGCATGTTCAGCCCGTCAACTTCGAAGCTGTGGAAGGAGCAAAATTCCACACTTTAACCAGAAAAGAATATCAAGAGGTCTGTGAGTCTATTCTTCAAACTCAAGCACCAAGAGATCGATTGATTGCAGGAAATAATTCCCCTTGTCTTCAACAAAAATTATTACTACTGACGGAGGCTACTTCCCAATCGGCCAGAGCTGTCTGTGGACTATTCCAGGATGTACACGAGGCGGTCAATGAAGAACATAACGCCAACAGTGCTAAGAAACAGGCAAACCAACAGCAACGGCAGATCGAAAACGTAAACTGTCAGAGAAGTACGACAGTCGAGCCACGTCATTTCACTCCAAATTCTGTCCAGCATTTTGATAATTGTAAGTCATGTGGTCATTATTGAATCGTTCGCAAACGATTCAAGTTCACAACGAGTGACGCGTAATCTGTTGATCCAAATATGCCTATCTGAATATCCAACGGCAAGGAAGATAATCTATCTTCGAAACGGTTAATGAGAAGGTGCTCGTAGAAACTGGATTTAATACGGTACT
>JTDE01014978.1:0-11397 GCA_014338405.1 Paragonimus skrjabini miyazakii | reverse complement strand
GTAACACCACTAGTATACTCGAAGAAATCTTTATATTTGTCCCGTGATACGCATTTTAATATTTCATTAAAAATTTGAAAAATATCTTTTCGCGCCTAAATGGCCGTTTCCAACTCGTTTCGGCCTTGAAACACCATACCGGCGAACTACACAATTGCCTTGATTTATTTCTCTAATGGTACCGTAAACATTTTTGTGTCCAGTCTTGTCTTTAATTTGGAGATCTGTTTTTGGGCTGCGCTTACTTCATCGATCAGACGTGGGTCGCTAGAGTGGGTACTTTGCCTGAACCTTCGAGTTTAACACTTCGAAAAATATTTAAAAAGCAATCACCTCCGCCAACATGTCCGTATTTTTTTTAGAACGACCTTCGAACCCAATTCCTCCAAAAGCTATTACTGCCGAGAGACGCAGTTTTCATATACGCTGATTTATTTAGTACTGTATAAAATCTAGTTTTTTACCAGTGCATCCTCACTAACCGTTTCAAATGTAAATTATCTTTGCAGTTCACTATTGACGAAAGAACTTATTGAGCCGTCAGATTACGTGTAACTCGGTGGTGGTATGTGCCACTTCACCCTGTGTATAATCCTAAGGAACCTGGTAAACTTCGTGTGGTGTTTAACTGCGCTGGAAACTGTCACATCAAACCTCTGAACGAACAACTATTATTGGGGCCGGACCTCACTTCTCGATTCATAGATGTGTTGCTGGGGTTTAGAATTTATCCAGTTGTAGTTGGGACGAAAATAGAGAAAATGTTTTTGCGGAACTCGACGCCCTGAGGGCACTTTGGTTGCTTCGGTGGGATCTCACAAGTGGATTCACGGAATATCGGATGACAGTACATATATTCTGGGCTACCTCGACTCCCTTTCGTGCAAATTTCACCTTGAGGTAAACGTCTGAACGATTCAGTCATATGTACGAGGATAGCGTGCACCAAGCCATTCGCATGGAACATTACTTTGCCGACTGTATATCATCCTTGCCAGGTGCATCCTCAAAAACCAGCTCTATCTACAAATTAACCTGATTGTTATTGTAGGAAGATTTCGGTCAACCAGATGATTGTTGAGAAGCTCTGTAGTTCCTTATAATATCGCTGTTTCTGAGCGCGATGTGACAGGTTACCATCCGAATATATGCTAGGTATCATGTGGGACGCCAAAGCGGACCAACTAATTGTAAGCTATTAACTGCCCTAGAAACTAGCTACAAGAAAAGGCACCGTCTCTACCACCTCTGGCTTTAATGATCCCATTGGATTCACCACCCCATGGCTACTAGAAGGAAAGGTATTATTGCTAGGACTGTGCTGCACAAAGCTGAGGTGGGACGACCCACCCAATGCAGTAGATGGCTCAGAGTAGCAGGACTGCTCAAGACCTTTAAAAGAACGTGAAGAAAAGCAGAGTTACAGGTGTGTAAGGCCCAACGAGTTCGTGAAAAGTGGTTTCAGGTTGTATATATTATATGACGTACCCAAAATGGGTTACAGTGCGGTTGTCTACGTCTGCATCTGCGGCGACAATGGTGGACGGTTCTGTGCACTGCTCGAATGACGCCTCTCAAATCATCTTCCAATCCTCGACTCAAGCTGACCGCAGCCGTGCTTACTGTTCGTGTTCTGACCGATGCGCTCAAGTTTGAACGTTGGGTTCAAATACGTGAATTTTTAGACAGAATCGATTATCGTGTTTTATTGTATCATCAGTGCCGTCACACATTCCAACACGTTCGTCGCAAATAAATTGTCGTAGATCCTCGAATTCTCCGAAGCGTTGCAGTGGATGAATGGACGACTATGTGATAACCCTAAGGATACAGTATCACGCGGAGTGAGACGTGTGCGATATGTGTAAATGATTGCGTGATTTAGAGTCCCTCAGGCAACCGCAGAATTTATGGACAGGCGTGTCACGATCAACCGATAATGCAGAAGGTGTTGAGTTAAAAAAAGCTGCATTGCTTGTGAATATTGTGGGCAAATCCAATGATTTACTGTCAGTTCGTTACAAATATTCTGACTGGCACAAACCGTCAAACGCTAACGCTTGTTTTGATCAGTTCAAATCGTATTGATTTTTAATAAATAACAATTAATGAAATGGTATAATGAAGTCAGGCCATTGGACACCTGTGAACGACAGTCAGCCGAAGTAGGTGTTGTGTGGCCAGCACAGATAGAAGCTTTCTATGATGAAATGTGAATTTTGTCTAACTCGTGTGTCCATGAATAGAGGGAAACATTGAATATGAGCCGTCTTTATAAATTACGTTCCGGTCTCCAGTGAATGGGCGACGTTTGTCTAGTTTAACCCTGGAATTTGTCCCAAAATTTGCTATCATGCTGCCCAGAATACACCACGTGACAAATATTCTCGCGTGTCACTTTCACTTAAAGGAAGGGTATGCTGGGAAGTCGCGCGTGTTCGCATTTGTTCGTCCACGGTTTTGGATTCCACGTGGTGCCGCAGCGACTAAAAGTCTCATAGACTTATGTTTGTCCTTTGCCAATGCCAAAGTGTGATTGCTGACTGGCAGCTAACGGTCCCGCCTTCATCTGTGAAAATACCACCCTATTGTCATCCCTCTCCCACGCCGGCTTGGACTAGTTTGGTCCGATCGAAGTGGAAAGAGGTCGGACAGCTGAAAAGAGATATGGTTGCTCATTCACATACTTAAATTCCAGAGCAGTCCACCTAGAGGTTAAACAGACTGAGCACTGCGTCTTTCCTTATACTGTTGATTCAAGTAATCGGAAGAAGAGGAAACCCAGCGTATGTTTATTCGGATAGCGGCTCAAACCTTTCCGGTGCCAAAGTTTAAGTGAGATGCTAGATCTGAATAGTGAGTGATAGGCCACAACGTAGGGTATCGCGTGGCATTTTAATCCACCATACATCAGTCACAATTGCGGAGTCTGAAAGCGGTCGATAAAGTCTCACCTCCGGAAGCTAAACACAGAGCAGAGCAGACGCCTGACAATGAGACTTTGTTGGCGTTACCGGTTGAGGTACGGCGATTCCCCAATAATCACCAGGCGTACCGTTGATGTCTGATAGTACTGACTCTTCCTCTTCGTCGCCAAATGACTTGTCACTTCTTAGAAACAATGTCGAGCCGAAGTTTCGGGAAACCCTCACAAAAGTATACACTGAACGATAGAAAAACCAGTTACCTAACGTCATTATTTTGGAAAGGGGTGATAATGAGATACCTTGAAACTCGACAGAACTGGTGAAGTCAATAATAAAAAGTTCAGACGGGCAATGTCGAGTTGATGACAGCCAATGCAATTCCGAGGACTAATTGGTCTACTGACTCGATTGTGCAACGTTCCTCCTGTTAGGACGGATTAATCTGCACTGTTTGCGTGGATACCGCAGCAGAGATTTAAAGGCGCGATGTGCGTTCCAAATGGTTTCTGGAGGATATTGTGGACGGAGGGTTCAGTAATGGAAGCGAAAAAAATTTATGCGCAACCCCCATGTTTCGTCTACCGTCGTTGTGAGGTGGGCCATGGAACATTGTTTTTCGGAGTGGCTGCCCGGCATTTCGGCCGCGTCAAAGGCGAAGAGTAGGACTAATGAGGAATGACTTTTATCTGCGGCATCTTTGACGTCAGCCGGCCCAGAACCTAAGGTGAGAAAAACAGAGTACGTCTTTCGTCTTCAAAGGAATCCCATGTACATACAAGCCATTTGTATTTAGTTTTAATCAAAAGCAGTGTTATAAATATTTACGTGGGGCGTAATAACAGCTGAGCTAGGCTGTACCAATACCATCCATACAGCGTGAATATTCGGGGAGAATTTTAGCGGGTAGTTTATCACGCCCTTATATCTGTTAGAAAATTCTTACTCGAAATTTTGGATGCCCGAACTTTCGATTTGGCCTCCATGTATATAGGTCTTGATTTTGCAGCTTACTTGCACTTACTTATCTCTATATATTGTTTCCCCCGTTTGGAGGTCAGCGTGTACCCGTTTGCATTTATTTGGCTCGTATCACTGCAGGTGAACGTTTGCTGTTCTGTTTGCATTATTGAAGAGAATTGTAAAGTAACTTTCCGTATTCTTTTTTTAATGTTCATTCAAACTGAAGCAGACGACTTGTGATTTATGGCACATTTTTACTGTTGATACTGTCTGTTACATTCAAGGAATTGCAGCGGCCTCTTAAAATAATTTAACTTTTGTTGATAGTTTGTTGTACAATCTGACACTTCCTGATGAGGCATGTTTGATTAGTCCGAGTGTATGCCATAATCCCACTAACGTAGAACTTCGTTGCTTTCCCGTCCCTCGCGCTAAACGCAAGATGCTTTCTGATTATATTTTTTTGTTCTTCGGTCGTGGCCATATATAGAGTACTGTGCTGTTTGTTGTCTTCAGACTGATTTGTTGATTTTCCTCAGGTCTATTGCATTATTTTGAAATTGCTGTGCTTTGGTTGATTAGTGTTGAAGGGTGGCCTTATGTTTCATTATGTTCCCCGAGAATAAGTGTTAATCATTTTGTTCTTACACCAGCTACTGTAACCGTTTCCCTTACTATCATTCAGCCTGAGCCACGTACATTTCTGAATGTCTGAATAAGACATTCTTCTTCCATATTCCTTCTTGAGTAGCTTATAATTTTTACCATTTCTCGATGCGTGAACAATCATTTTGCTCCGACCCAACCAATGAGCTCAATTCCGTTTAATCGTCCCCCATTACTGAGCGGTGCCTAGTTGTCAGATTTGTCGTACAGGCATATCATTTATTCAATTTCACAATTCAATTTTTCACATTCGAGGTGAGACATTTAATTTTCATGTACATTGATTCAAGTAGTACCGTATTAAATCCAGTTTTCATGAGCGCCTTTTCATTTACCGTTTCGAAGATAGATCATCTTCTCTGCCTTTGGATATTGCGAAAAGCAATTTGGGATTAATCGATTACGCGTAACTCGTTGTGGACTTGAATCGTTAGCAAACGATTCAATGGATTACCATCAAGTAACTCATCTAATCCGGAATGGAACTTTGTTGGAAAGTTTTCACTCAATTCAGCCGGCTGCTTTACACATTTCATTGCTTGCAAAATAGTAACAGAATCTTCGATCGAAAGCTTGTCTTGAATTCGGTGGTCCTGGCCTGAAAACGGTTCCGCCGTGGTAACTACCAAATTCAATTCACATAGTGGCCTGGCGATAAACCGCAGGTGAAGCCGAGGAATGCATGAAAAAAGTCCAACAGTGGGAAGTAAAATCGAACAAACTGCGCAAGAACGGGTTTCGACAGGTGAACGATATCAAGCTTTAATAATATTCCGAGCTTTACTTTTGTGAGGGTGATGATTTATCGCGCGCATAATTCCAATGGTCTTTTCAGCCTTTGCGAAGTAGGTCCGCAAAAAATATTAAGAGGACTTCCGATGTAAAAAGAACAATCAACCCGAAGGGACTAAGCGAAGACAGTCAGCCTCGTCACCGACTTTCTATCAAACACACGACAGTTGTCGAACACCCAACGCAGGGAGCTACTTTAACAGGTGTATCTGGTTGCTTGTGAAGAAGTCGCTTGTCCTGGCAAGAGTGAAGAGGGCTTCTAAAGTTACCAAAACTAGGGTTATGTGGATCGACTTTCAACTTGTTTCGGATACTCAACAGCGTCACCGGTAAAACTCCTACAACGACAGCTCGTTATAAGGCCATGGAGAACATTTCAGTTGCCGATAACCCTGCTCAACTAGTCCACATCTCCTTGGTGGTGAGCTTAAATGCAAATCTAACTACATCTTAGCGTGATGAAAATTTGTGTGAAGGTGGATTAAAAATTTGATACGCGGTCATTTGTTACAACAACAGGAAATCCACGGCAGGCGACTCAACGTTCCAAAAACTTGCTTGTACGACAGTGACTGACAAGCAATTTGGAATCTATACGGTCCACCGTCAACCTGTACGTTGGTCCGTACGCGTTGAGTGTCTAACATATTCATCCAGTCTGGAACTCGTGCGATATAATGGCTTCAGATCTGCATCATTATCTTGTGTATCAGTGATCACTGCGAGATCGACCGAGCTATCTGTTATGCACGTTGTGACACCGCAAGACAGGATATCATCAGTGATTGGGTTCGAGATGTGGAAAACCAAGCAGATGTTGGTCGCAAACCGAACGACGTGGGTCAGGTGTCACGTCTCCTCGCTAAAGTACTTGTCGGATGTCAGGCGTAAATGGTGTGTTCGCAGTTTACGATCTTCGAATACGATAAGACTTTTACCTTCCCAAATACGTCAAAAATAATGAATACCGAATAGTTTGTTTTCAAAAACGTCATTTTACTGCGCAGATGATTGCAGGCGCTCAGGAGGAAGGATTGGCTGACGCCAGTCGTCAGCGAATTGTTGTTGCAGGGCTGCTCTTACAAACAAGTTTGATGCATCCACCGTTAGCATAATAAAGTTGGATCGACAACTATTTGAATGTTTCTCAGTAATATTGGTAGCATTTTTTGATAAACTGGAAGCAGCTTTGTGGTAACTGTGAACGATATTTAGTGTACTTTACCCCTGAGCAAGCGAGTAAGTGGTTGCGTGAGATGCGCGCAAAAATGGAAGGGAACCACAATGAAATGAGCTAAACCACTGAGCCTTGGAAGTTTATGAAATGATGTGGGCTATATGTAGTAAAATATTGTCCGCGCTTTATCAGGAAGGGGTTTGATTCTGTCCGTACATAAACTGTCCCTTTGAAGTTACACGGAGCGTCACATGCGAGCAGTCAACAGAGTGGACCGTATGCCCACAATGCAACGGACAGGCGAACAATGAACATGAAAGTATGGACTGATCTTCCCGTGAATACGGTCCTAGTACGGATAACCGCCGTCCAGTCTGAGATGGACACTGTATGGAACGCTGGAAAGGCTGAACCGCGTTACTGAGAACAAACCTGTGTAAAAATGAAAAGCGCAAAAATGGTGATAGGACTGTTTTCTTCGAGGTGCCTTTGGAGGTTACTGGAATCGAGCTGCAAGTGCAAACACGGCCGAGTTTGCTGAATATCTGCAAACCGGATATGTTTGCCGATAACTCCTGAACCTGTGGACCTGGATATCTGATGTGAGGGGCTGTGTTGTTGTGGCCGGTGTTCGTCACAGCGGTACCGGTCTTTGCCGCCCTAGTAGAGTACCCTGAGCAACAGCACTCTCTACGGATTTTTGGACGGACTGGTAATGTCCGGTTCAAACCTCGTTTGGAGCGTTTCTAGCTCACCTGGCGCCAGGCAATGTGGACGACTGCGCTAGCTGCCCGTCGTGTGAAAATGTGATATGCGACATCTGCCGTCACGGCTGAGTTGAATCGGCTGCAAGATTTTATGTAGGAGCTTCTTATGAAGGTCACAAAATTGGGGTTGGATATCATCGATGTGGTCATGGCTGTGTGCAGCAGTTTACCTTGGACTGGAACTCTATTCGCAATGGCTAACAGACGCGATCGGCACGTGCCACTTACCATTCACATTGTTTAAAAAAATCGTTGCCAATGATAAGGAAGAAACTGTTGGTCACACTAAAAACAGAAAATCTCACACGGGGTTCAACAGCCAACAACCAAAGATTTCTAGGGGTGTTCCATTCGCAATTCTCAGTGTTTTGCGGCATTCTGACTATGATCACGTTCTTTTGTCTATTATAAGTCCATTTCAGGGGCCAAATCATCCATAAGCCGATTAATTATCGTCTACTGGAAGATTGTGTCAACCGTTGAAAATTACCGACCTGTTAGTTTAATTGTCCACCACCCCGTTGGATCGACACCGTCTACCGTCTTCACCGTACTCCTTGAGGTGCCAACAGGGACCGTTATTCTCGGGTCTGGACGCTGACCCGCGTTGCTAGATGCTGTCCCGAAGATCTGCCAGCTCGCGTCGCAACTGCACTATTTCGGCATTTGATCAGGAAGGATAATGATCACAGCGGTCGTTAACTGTCTCTTGCAGAACTGTTATTTTGATCTCTTTCGTGGTCCACATACTGTCCAGTGGGCTATAGTGGGTAACTGCTTGCTATACTAATGGTGCAAGGGCAACACCTCGAAACCATTCCTTTGCTGACTCAACTGAAGTAACTAGCTCGCCTAACGGACGTGGAGGTGACAGGGATATCAACACTTGTGTATACGTGGGGAGTTGCTGCATCAACAACTTTTGCATACAGGCTCTAACATCTGAGGTTCGTCAACTGCTTGCCATATGACATAAAGCGGAACCGGTGGCTTCTTATCGCACATCGTTTTCTAGCGAAGAGCCGTTTGAGATGTATTAGCTGCGGCGATTACAGGCTCAGTAAGATATTGCTGAAGTGCTATTGTGCCTTACGGAGTACTGGCTTGGCAATTCGGTAGTTATACATCGATTGCTAGACTGTATTTACAATATGAAGAATAACACCTCCGGGTTGAGGTCAACGAGAACAGGGACTGCTAATGTGCTCAAAGATGCAGAAGATGAAAGTTCCGAACCGACTTTTTTAACATCCTTAGCAGTGAAACATAATTAAATGGGATATTCTGCAAAAGCTACTTATACGATAAGTGCAATTGCAGCACAACCTAGCAACGTAATGTATCACTGACTTCGCATAGTACGTGACTCAAACGGGCCCATCAGGTTGACAGGGTCAAGCACGCCGATTAGTCAGAGAAAACACTATGGGTTGATGTGAACCGCGCTGCAAGAGAACGGACTTGTCGTGCCAAACGGAAATAGTGTGACGGAACGAAAGGACGGTGGAACAATGAGGAAACGAACAGCATGAGTCGCCCGTTTCAGTGCGCCGAATGCCGTCAGTAATATTACCCTTCCGAACAGGTCTGAAGACGTGAAATGCGTAACGATTCACGTCTCACCGTTGAGTTACGCGTAGCCAGAAAACGTACCCCAAAGTCAAAAACTAGGTTGGATCCAAAGATTTCTGTGACACTATTAGAGAAAGCACATCAGTGATTACGGTTGACGAGCGCTGGTCGCTCACAACGATAGTCCCGTTCAACGAAATCTAGTTTCCGAAAGGAACCAGTATTGCAAAAGATTAACCGTCACCCTAGGATTGATTGTACCAAGAATGGATACTTGTGCCGTAGGTGATCAGTGCCTTTTGGTTCACGAAAGCAAAACGGGGTGATTGGGGTTCAAAGAACAAGTATTAGACCTGTGAAGAGAACAAGATCGTGCTGTCCAACTGCATAGCTTAGTCGACTGAGATGTTGGCGTAGTTTTTCTCATTGTGATTGTAAAGTTTGAAGGTATCCGCCTGCGGTTTCTCACTCAGCTTTTAAATCTAGTTTTGGCAGAATTTTTCTTCCGTATTTCAGCCGCCACGCTTGTTCTATTACTGGGTTTAGTTCCCCCAACCGCGTGATTCGGTGCTTAGCGATGAGTAACATTTGAAGCCATGCCTTCTACCTCCGTCACTTACCAAGAAAGGGCTTACAAGTTGAATATTAGGTGCGGGCTGCCCGTTTTTTGTTCCAATAATGAATTTATACTCACAAGTGGACATATGCCGGCAGGTCCAGTCAGAGTCGATGATATCCCTATTGACATGCCTAGTGCTCCCGCAGAACCCCAGTCCATCCTGCGGACGGCCACTTCTATCAATCCGGAGTGAAATTTGTTGATTTCGCTTATGCCAACTCTCAGCGCCTGGCTAACAGGCTAACAAACTCTGCTAAAGATTCATTCTTCGGTCGGAATACGAAAAATGGCTCGCAACCGTATCTAGATTTTGGGCCTAATAAAGCAGGCATCCCCCTGTCGGAGTGGTAGTACAATAATATTGGCGGTGGTGTCGTTGTTTATGTTTGCACCTCCTGTCATCTATTTTCCCGTCTATTTCAATGCCTGCTACCATTCTAGAATTTGTCCGGTGGTCCACTGGTTGGGTGGTTCGGATTATCGTCCTCACTGTCTTTGTTCTGAATGTTACGTGGCGACTGTTTCCGGGCTCGACGATATCTTCACCCCAAGCTGCGTACTTATCCTAAAATGTGTGTACTCAACCTGTTACAATCTCACCCTCAGTCTTCACTGCCCAAGTTCCGTTGACGCAAGGTCTGCCATTTTTCAATCATAGTTAAAGTTACTGGTCTTACTGAACATGTGACCGATTACATAGGATAGCGCGAAGAACGTTCATTTTGATTTGGACCGTCTTTGACGATGAGAAACTGATGAGGAATGGCCTGATAACGAACACGCCGCTTGATTTGAGTGATCGTGCTGGAACGATCTTTGGCCACATCTATATAGCTGAGATCACTTCCTCAACTAACATTCCCGAACTACCAAGGTAAATGCATGTCTGTACTGCTTGCTGGTGCTCCGTGGAATTACTTCAGTCCGCCGTTGCCTGTTGATAATATGAGTGACCACTTTATTAATACCATTCATGAATCCACAGGTTATTTGATACAATTTCACTCCACATCTTCTCTAAACCGCGGTAACATTTGCCGTCATAGGTGCCGAAAACGGTTCAGACGGATTGTCCGTTGTGGACACGGTTTGAAACGCAAACGATGACCATCTCTATGCGAGACTCCGAAATTACTGCACTAAGCCGGTCCAAAAAGATTGGTCAGGTTTTCAACAGCATTTGACTCAGTGCCTTCTTGATGATCCTGAATGTTTATAAAACTTTGCGCCAAAATCCTTAAAGAAGAAGCTGATGGTCGTCAGCTAGTCTGCTCACAAGAACTTACAGGCCATGACGGAGAAACTTCGGAAGTTCTGGCTAAGTTCTACGACATTGTGGTTGTAAAACGATATGCTCAATCAGTCTGTGTCATACACTGTTAAAATTGATGTCGAGACTTCTGCTATAGACACGGTAGTAAATGTTGTCTTGATAAAGCCTTGGAACAATTTATATACATGTATTGGACCAGAGAACACCTCTTCTATAGTCTTTGCTTATAAAGTTGTAGAGCTGGTCACGCCGTTGTTTTCTGTTTGCACTGTTTGTTGTTTCGAGAACGGTGCACGGAAGCTAGAAATGTGTAAGTTTTACCCTCATCTACAAAGATGAGCACCGCGTTCACTCTTTGCAACGACTATTCGACTGTTCCTTCATCTCGTGTATCAAAAATATTTGGAGCGTTAGTTTGTGACACACTGTATATGCCATCACTAGCTCTTATCTGCGGCGAGCAGCGTGGCATTTCCATCGGTCGCTCACGCAGAACGAATTTTCTGTTGACAGTGGGTCATTGGACTTCTGCTGCCAATAGTGGCAAGAACGTTGACGTCGTAAATCTTGGCTTGCTAAGTCTTCCGACCATGCGAATCAATCTGTTATTATTGAATCGTTCGCTAACGATTCAAGGTTCACAA
>JTDE01014977.1:0-11945 GCA_014338405.1 Paragonimus skrjabini miyazakii | reverse complement strand
AAAGAAACGGTTATAGTAGTTAGTGTAAGAATAAAAATGGTTGGCACTGTTTATTCTTAGAAAAATGAAGAAAGATAGGGCCACCCTTCAACACAGATCAAACAAGGCACAGCAATCTCAAAATAATGCAACAAACCCTAACAAAATCAACAGTACATCCCGGATGGTTATTCCAATTAATAATCAATGACTTGACGAACACTGACATATCAATAATGTGTTATTTTTTATGCGGTTGTGTTGCCTCTCTGGGTTTGCACCTCATCATGATAGTCTTGTGTTCATTGCTTTATAGTTAGGTGGGCTACTGGTGGAGAGCTGCAACATTTTATTCTTTTCTGTAGACGACGTGTGACGCATACGGTATGTCACGTAATGAACTTTACCGTCGTAAACGTAAGAAGTTGATGGCGGTCCGTTGCCCGTGCGGTACGGGCAACATTCAGGATCATCGCCGAGGATGTACTACTGCAACAGCCGTTTCACCCACACCTAGAGACATAGTTGAAAGTGAACGGCTAAGCATGTTTACAATTGTAGTTGCTTTTTTAGTACGACCTGTTTGTTCTCTAGCTTCTCCGGCTTCTGAACTAACATTCGGTGGCGGTCACCCCGAGGACCTCGTTTGTCTACAAGCCGCTGATGGTACGTGTGTCCTTGTTCTGCCTTCACTGAATTAGTGGACGCTGATGTCGGTGAAATGCAGCCCTCAGCTTCAAGCTCCATTTCAGAAGAGTTGCGGTAGGTGTTTTTGAAGACTGGTGCTCCTATGTTCTAGCAGCATGGCGTTATAGATGTTGTGCAAAAATGGCATCCAGAGGTGCCCAAGAGTCCAAGAACCACTCTTTGGACTCCTCGAAGTTACACTCAGAAACCCGTTGTGGGCGGAGGTTATATCCACTTGGGTCTAGAGACTGCCTTATGGACTCTTCTCAGGCGCGAGTTAGCAGGCATGGGTGAACTACAGCTGCTCATCGAAGGTTTGTCTCCTTCCAAAAGGTCAGCCATGCATCTTTGGCCTGTCCTCGGTCGATGTCTAAGCTTTACAGCCAAACCACCATTTGTTGTAGGTATTTACTGCCGCACACGCAAACCAAGGAACGTAAACGCGTTTCTCCGTGATACAATAGATGAGTTAATGGAACTTCCACCAAATGGCATTGTGATTGACGGTGATAAACGCATCGATGTTCGTCTGTCTTGCATTATTTGTGATACTCCTGTTCGTGCCTTAGTGAAACAAACAGTTTCACACACAGGTTATAAGTGCTATGATAAATGTGTACAGGCAAGGAGCCTAATCGGCCGGAAGCTAGTTTTCTCCTCCCCTGCAGCTGCCTCTCGCTATGACAGAGACTTGTGGGACCGGATATTTGCTAACCATCTTATTGTTTGTTCCCCTTTTCTTGATATTGATTGTGATATGGTTCACGACTTTCCACTGGATTACATGCAAACAGTGTGCGTTGGTGTCGTTAAAGACTCACAATAATGTGGCGGACGGCCTCAAACAGAACTGGGCTTCAGAATATCAGGGCCATTTTCCACCGTTTGAAGCCTGTTGAGTGTTGCATTCTCGTCGATTTCACCAGTTGATGTTCCTCCATTTAGAAATCGAAGCAGTGGAAAGCCTTCGAGTATAGGCAATTCTTGCCTTATCCAAGACCTGTGATTCCGAAAGGTATACTGCTAACCTACCAATATGAACATTTCGTGAAACTTTCCTACTGTGTATACTTGCCTTCGCATCCTGCCTAGCACAAGCTTTGCTGAAAAAATGTCGTTCTACGAGAGTTTGTGCGTGATTTTTCCCAAATAGATAGGGCTGGTGAGATAGTTCCTAACGTTCATGTCTCAGCGCATCTGGTCGATAATGTACAACGCTTCGGGCCTTTGTGTGCACTCTCAGCGTTTCCGTTCGAGTCCTTCTCAGGCAGGCTGAGCTGTCAACTGCATGGTCCTACCAACCCAACGGCGCAGATTCATCGGCGTCCGTCTAAACTGTCAGCACGTTCAAACGACTTCAACGATCTAAAACATGCCGTCGATGATACTTCTATGCCATACCCAGTAAATTCTAAACGTACGAGTGATTCATTCTGCTGGAAAAAACTATATATTCTGACATTCTCTCAAATAACGCTGTGATAATCGGGGGAAACCTGCCCTTATCTGCAACATATCTCAACGTTCGTTTTTATTCCACTTTATCACCTGTGTATAATTTTAAAATACCTGTATATCATCTGTACATATACCGCATCCGATTTTTAGAAACGCTAGCCCACACGTATCCCCTTTGAAGTATTCAGCAGAAGCGTATGGCTATTTTTTCATGGTGACGAAACTCTATTTATTCCCTTGTTGCGCACGTGTTTTGAAGATGCGGATTTACGTAGATTATGCATATGATCGTTCAAATAGAAATGCATCAATTTCTATGTTTACATATGTGCGTTACTTTGGCTCTGTTTGTAAAAAAAATACGGTTTATAGATGTTTAAGGTGGTAAACGTTATTAAAGAGAACAGAATAACTGTCATCCATTCATCTCGGATGAACAGTGATGACTGGACGTCCGTTCCCACATACGCAACCTTGAAGGAACTGAAGTTTCTGTTTTCCAAACACACTTCTATCATATTTGAGGCACTTGCGCACACAGTCGAATGTCTGCGACAAGCAGGTACGTTTCTATCGTTCATAAATATTGTTCTATTCAATGTTGCGTTGAAGATGCTTAGAATTCTATCAGCCAGCTTTATCTAGATGCGTCGATCATCAATCAACCAATGTTGAGGCAGTCAAAACATATACTGACAAAACGACGTGTGTCTTCCACCACATTTACCCGACTTCTATTGTGCCCTCTTCTTCCACCTCATCGCCATTCGTGGTTATTTCTTCTCCTGTCTCACCTTTGTCTACTCATGCCTCCGGTACAACCGCCAAGTTTGTTATTATTTTTAAACCATCTACAACCTTCAGCGTTCTTAGTTCACGTGCGATGTGTGAGACCTGCAGTAACAACGAACAAGGAAATACGAGTGAGCAAATCAGGGTTTCTAATTTCAACCCCTTGTAGTAATCTTAAGGGCAATTCTGGCGGCTATTCATGTGCTGGAAATGAAGGTGGACATGTTCGAAAAAATTTGAAGAACGAACCTTCAGTCGATGCACGGCTGGGAAGTGGTGGCGACGAATTGGCTTGCTTTCCAGTGGTTGTGCCTCACCATACTGTTCAGGACTTCGACTGCGGAGAACTGGTGTTGATGAACAAACAAGAAAGAATATTAGCGGTGAGAAAGTGCAGTAGTTAGACTGAAATCTTCGTGCTAGGTTCGGTTTTAGTCGTGATTCGATGGAGATAAACTGTGCAGTGTAATGCGAAAAATTCACCAGTCTGTTTTCATGCAAAGTTGCTCAAAATTTCAGCCGGACTGACGTTCGTCACCATGGTCGCAACCTAAAGGGTCCAATGTAATGTTGGTTATCAGGGTATGGCATTGAAATATTTACGTACAATTTTAGAGTCCCCAGTTAACAATACTTCATTGAACGCTTCCATCGACGCCGTGGACACCTTTATTCGAAAGTTCAGTGGGTGACAGGTGGAGGTAGATAGCCACGGCCTTTGATGGTTCCCTTTCTTCAGGCGAGGAATCTCCGTACCAGAGGGATAATTGCACGCCGCAACTTTTCTTGGTTGTATCAAGGGTTACAACGGAGGATAAATAGATAAACAAACGAGCTAATAAATGCACACCTACTGTTGTTAAACACGCAATTCTATAGCTAGATGAACATATATAGTCGGGTGTGAAATATTCAACAGACGACCATACATACCTGGCTGTGTACAGAATAGTGTGCTGCGATTTGGACTAAGTGTCGGAGTAGCGATCCAGACGAAGTTTGAACGCAGCAACTGTCGTGGCACTCACGACATGTTCTGGGAGACAGTTCCAGACTTTGCAGACCCAAACCAAGAAGAAACTGCGCCTTGGCTCGGGTATTCTGTACTGGCTTTATTTTTAATGAATGCCCTTTGAGCGAGCTAGTTCCCGCACAGGTGATCAGGGACCTGCCCGGATGGTGAGGGGTCTTCTTAATCATGAACGCTAAAATCAAGTCACCTCTCTGTCTGCGATGTACCAGAGAGAAGAGATTTAGCTCGCGAAGCCGCTCAGTGTAGGGCTTCGCACCCAACCCACGGGCTGCTTTTGTCGTACGCCTCTGGACAGTTTCCAGAATTAATTTGTCATTTTGTAAATGAGGAGGCCAAACAAGACTTACCTTCTCGAGGTGAGGACGAATAAAGCTGTTGTACAGGTGATTGAAGCATGATCGTTCATATTTTCCAAACAAACGCTTTAGAGGCGCTAGTACGCTATTGGCTTTCTTTGCGCTGATCTCAGTATTGGGAGAAATCGATAGGTTGCGTGTCGCAACATTGCCATGGTCTTTTTCTCTATCCGTGACTTGGAGCTGTGCTCCGCCGATGTGGTAAAGGAAGTTGTGCTTGTGCCTAATATGCATGACTTTGCATTTGCTGGTAGTGAACTCGATGGAATTAGATTCAGACCAGAGCGCTCGCGTCGGAGCTGTTACGCACAATGCGCCAGATTTTGATGTCGTCGGCAAGCAGTAGCACTGGACACGAAACTACGGATGACAGATCACTGATAAAAGCAGGGAAAAGAAGTGGCCCCAGGATGGAGCCTTGTGGGACCCCGCTTGGGCTGAGTCTGGCAGAAGATACAGAGGAACCCACCCGCACACGGTAGGAACGGTTTAATAAATAATATTTTAGCCAGCGGAGAAGGTTGCCCTTGACACCGCAGCGGTGAAGTTTATCGAGTAGAACATAGTTATTCACTCGGTCAAAGACCTTTGCAAAGTCAAAATCAATGGCATCGACACCCTCTCTTCTGTCGGCCGCAGTGTTCCACTGGTCTACAGCTAGCAACAAATTTGTAGTGTTTGAGCGGCCGCGTAAGAAGCCGTGTTGCTCTCTGCAGGAGAAAGATTGTGTTAAAAGATGCTTAGATAATGCATCATGGACTAACACTTCAAGGACTTTTGATACACATGATAGGAGGGCAGTCGGACGATAGTTGCAAGGCTGATTGCGCTGTCCACCTTTGAGGATGGAAGTGATATTCGCAGATTTCCAGCTTTCGGGTAATGTTCCTACAGCAATTGACTGTGTAAAGAAGATGCTCAGCGTGACAGCTAACTGTGCAGCCCCATGGTCAAGGACAAAAAGAGATATACAGATATACGGTCCGGGAGAGGTGGGTTTGATTTTCAGCAGTTCAATTCGCACAGCATCCGCTGTGTATCTACTGTGGAGATTTCTTCAGAAGTGTCAGCGCTTTCTGCCATGGGGCAGACAGGCACGCTATTTGTAAACGCAGCACTGTAGAAATCAGCCAGAAATTCAGCAGCTTTGCCATCTGAACAAGGAAGCCTTTACGGACCGGCTAGCTGGGGAACGCCGGCTTTGGCGTTACGTGATTTTAGACAAATCTGTACAAGCTTTTGGGGTCACTGACGAACCGCTCAATTAAACGTCGCTGGAAATCTAACCGATCTTCCCCGATTAATTTGGTGCATCGGTTTTAAAGTTGCGCGCACAGATTACGATTTTTTAGATCCCCTGACAATGAGAAAAGTTAGTTATATCTAAAAGTTGTCCGTATTCGCACTTTGTTGAAAAAAATGTGTCGCCATTTTTTCGATAAAAGCCTAATCGATTTTACGTTCTTGAAATTCTTCCACCGGGATTTTCGTAGTGGAATACGTCCCCCCATCTTGCAGAAACACTTAATTTCGCGTGGTTTTGGAGATCTAATGGAATTTGTAATTTTCGACCACGTTGTATTCACATTGCATTGTACACGAAATATCACAGTAATTCCTAATGACAGCTATGTCGCCACGGTTGTTGGTTAGTTACACATGTGAATTATATATCCAGCCTGTTTCCCTGATAGCATATCTGGTGGAAAATGGTCTACGTTTTCACGCGGTCGTTTTTACCTACGGTATGGTGTAAACATGAGTAACACGTCCTACCCTATAATTAAAAAGGCGCCTATTCCTTTTTTTATTGCTTATTGACCATGCTTCAGTGTAGCTTGCCATGTGTACGCGAGTCAATGCTTACTCATCCGACGGATAATGACAAACTTTGATGCACGTTATTTACCCGAGGAAACCATTGATTATCACCTCTACCGTTTCAGCTACAACCCTTCTATCTTCGGGTCATGGATGCTTATGATTCCAGTGACTGTTGGTCTGTGTTTTCACCGGCGACAGATTTCACTGACGGCTGCCAATGTGCTATCTCATTTTTTGCCGGAACTGACAGAGATCTTTGTAGCTCGTCCAGAACGGTCCCAATACAATTTTATTATGATTTCTGCCGTTTTCTTCTTAACAACTTTGATCACAGCTTAGTTGTAAACGCATCATGCATACTTAGGCGTCGATCATAGCTTAAGTCAATTGGACAGAGCAGCTACCAGGTTGAACTCAATAGGTATTAATCGCAATGACAAACGCGTGCAGTAATGTCGACGTATATTATATAATTCATAACAAATCAGTATAAGACAAGGTGAACAGCAGTTTGCCTATAACGTTTCCAGGATTTCGTTTCCGTCAATTCATCTCCTGAAGGGGTGACTGGAACTGCCGTTCGTTTGATCGAGATATGGAACGAAAATGATTCTTGGCAAAGGACCAAAAGTTTTCTATATTCTGCGTGTGGATCATGCTGTTCTCAGGATCCACGAAATTTTTTGAATGATTCATATTCGCAATTAGCTATTTCATCCAGAGCTCTGTAGACTCTCCATTCGTCTGTTTGGCAGAAAGCGAAAGAATTAAATAACATAACCGGCTTACTCGGATATGTCTTCGAGTGATGGGTAATAAGGTGGCTGTGTTTCGTATGTTCCCAGGGCGGACACTATGAAAGCCTTCCGCGTCTCTCGTTCTATGCCACCAATTACTCACGCTCTCGGGAATTAGCACCCACGGTGGTGCTTCCTTCTCACAAACAATGATTAATCAGTTTTGACGATGGAATGAGTTCCATCCTTTTGACGAATTCCCCCAATTCGGTCGTAATAGCAGCACTGTTCCCGAAACTTATTTTACCGTTTGCTTGGACTTACCATGCTCATTACCAGGCTTAGGCGACGATAAAAATCAACTACTGTTTTGAAGCTCATTTTCAACGTGATAGATTTCCACGACTGCTCAATATGCGGCCGGTTTGCGTCGATCTGCTCCGAAACGGCCTCCTTATTTGCACAGCTCGAGATCTAACTCGAGTTCTGCAAAATGCAGAACAGCTAAAAGAAATTACTTTCCGAGAAAATCAATAGCATCCCATCGAGAACAATACACCTTCCTTGGATATTGCACTGGTCCAGAGCCGAAATGTCAATAAAATCAGGCCACGTTGGTAACCCGCGTTAGGACAGATGTGGAGCTCCCGAAATGGCACACCGTGATCTTAAAGGGAGCACATGGACGGGCAAAAAATGAGATAGCACATTGGCAGCCGTCAGTGAAATCTGTCGCCGGTGAAAACACAGACCAACAGTCACTGGAATCATAAGCATCCATGACCCGAAGATAGAAGGGTTGTAGCTGAAACGGTAGAGGTGATAATCAATGGTTTCCTCGGGTAAATAACGTGCATCAAAGTTTGTCATTATCCGTCGGATGAGTAAGCATTGACTCGCGTACACATGGCAAGCTACACTGAAGCATGGTCAATAAGCAATAAAAAAAGGAATAGGCGCCTTTTTAATTATAGGGTAGGACGTGTTACTCATGTTTACACCATACCGTAGGTAAAAACGACCGCGTGAAAACGTAGACCATTTTCCACCAGATATGCTATCAGGGAAACAGGCTGGATATATAATTCACATGTGTAACTAACCAACAACCGTGGCGACATAGCTGTCATTAGGAATTACTGTGATATTTCGTGTACAATGCAATGTGAATACAACGTGGTCGAAAATTACAAATTCCATTAGATCTCCAAAACCACGCGAAATTAAGTGTTTCTGCAAGATGGGGGGACGTATTCCACTACGAAAATCCCGGTGGAAGAATTTCAAGAACGTAAAATCGATTAGGCTTTTATCGAAAAAATGGCGACACATTTTTTTCAACAAAGTGCGAATACGGACAACTTTTAGATATAACTAACTTTTCTCATTGCAATACCATTATACTCGATGAAATCTATACATTCGTCCCGTAGTGTGTATTTTATTATTTCACAAAAGAGTTGAAAAATCTATTTCCGGGCCTAAACGGCTTTCTCCAACTCGTTTCGGCCTTTTAGCGCCATACCGGTGAACTACACAATTGCCGACGCTCGCCTGAAGCTGAGCATGAAAAACTGACTTGATCCGTGATCTTCCAGCCCATGTTTCTAACCCGTTTATCAATCGCTGAATCGCTGACTCGGCAACTCAGGAAATCATGGTCTACGGCTGACATTCATTAATTTTATAGGCGCCCACCGGAATTCCTAAAAATTGAACCGTCACACCACCTGTTTAGTGGTCAGGACCAGTTACTGAATAGACTAGGTGAATGCGAATGTATCTCACCAAGCTGTAGATGAGAACAAAATGAACGAATGAAACAAAACAGTTACAAGGTTCCAGTAAGTTACGGTAATCAAAAGGATTTGACTCACAGTAGTGTTCACGAGTGTTCGAGATGACCACCACAATACTTTAAATTACCAATATCCGGAAGTGGGGTAATATCACAGAGTTGACGTGGGCTGCAGAAGCGCGATTCGGGATGCGACGATGTTCGTAGTACAAAGGAGCTAAAAAAATGAATGATAGATCCGTGTACCATCGTCAAACGACTGCGCAACAGAGAGAACAGCAGACCGACGTGCACAATATTTGTATTGTTTTAAAAGTTCACTTTTTACCAATTTCAACAAAATGTAAAGGTGATACAAAAGGTTGTTGTACAGAAATGAAGCATCGTTGAGAGGCGGTATCCTTTCATACCCGGGGGACTGTTTTTTGAACGGCTTAATAATACGCTCAATGAACTTGAAGCGGAATTTTCCCATTGGGTGGGCTGAAACTCGGAAGCGTAATTTGCACAAATTCAGCGGAATTTTTCACCTCACTCCGGATGCAATGATCATCAAATCCCTCAATGACTGAAACAATTGTAAGTTCTCCATCTGATTGTCCGAATAACTAATAGCTGTATATTGCCTATTAGCTGAGATATTCCACTTGTAGCACGTGCTAAAAATCGGTTTTTTAACAGGAATTGGAATTTGCGCAAGTTCAACGGAATTTCTCACCTCATTCTGGATGCAATTATCATCAAATTCCTCAATGTCTGGAACAATTGTAAGTTCTCTAGCTGATTATCCAAATAACATAGCTGTATATTGCCTATTAGCCAAAAAACCGTTTATTTCCTTACCTTACAGACACTGTTTGAAGACAGGCAACCAATACGGACAATGATGGTCTTATCTACGCTGTCAAGAAAGTCTTTCGGTGTTTACAACTACGTTGATATAAATAAATATGCTTGCACTTACAACGTTGTGTTCTTTGTACAATTGCTTTGGTGGGTTGTCTATCTGAAATAAGACCTCATCGTCTATCCGCGAAACCATGCACGTCTTATGGTTTAAGCAACCATGAGGCTACCGCTGAAATAAGACTCTGTGGACCTCATCGTCTGTCCGCGATAACCGACCGTACACCATTAAAAAAATTAATGAAAATCAAGTTGTGGGTGGCCCTGAAGAGGGACGTGGGTTCGTTCTAGGTTGTCTTGGAAAGGGCAATGTTCCGTGGATTTGATGACTTCACATGGGTTGCTCTATAGTCTCACAGTCCACGCAGATGAAGTCGACGTCTGATTGGCGGTAGCTGGCACACAAATGATGGTACCAACGTCCGCACTGACAGCACTAGACCCAGGTGACGTCATCTTCGTCCAGGTCCACGGGATCCTCCTGTTGGCAGCAAATCTGGCAAACGTCGTTGTTCACGGGTTACAAGGTCATTTTTCTTACAATGAGCTCCTGCACCTTTGTTTTAAACTGTCTTAAGCCACCTTTTGTAACACGCCTAATGCATGTTGTTTCTAAAGGATCGTCTACAACTACAATATGTGGCAAACTATCGTAAGTAACACGACTACCAAGTGCGGTCTTCCTACGCCCTGTGGAAACATTGCAGACGCCCGTTTTCGTAATGGCAGTTGTACGACTTAATATATCCGACTGACACACCACCTTGCTAGTTGACTGGATCGGAGGGTTCATATTGCTGCGATTTGATGTTTGGTAAATGCCACATGGAGGGATATTTGAATTAGCGATCAAACATTTCCTAGCCCGTTTTGGTTGTGGCTCTTCCGTCTGAACAGAGGAGCTGTCGTTCTAGTTATCGAGTGATCGAAATTTTTATCCGGCAACAAGTTGTCGAAGGACTTTCAACCGCTTAGTTGCACAGTCTCTCGTCCAGGGGGTGAACAGTGCAGTATAAGGTCCGGATATTTTGACAGCAACTCGTTTATCCCACGATGTGTAGCTATCGCGGATGAACGATCAATGACGAAGGTTTTAACGGCAGACGTGCATGGCAACATCTTCAACATACATTCTAAAACTATTCGGTAACTGGCCGTCGTTTCGTTAGGCATCAAAGCGTAAAAAACGTCACGCCTACGCCAGTTACATTTACCAACATGGCGTGCCAGAGTATGAAGCCACCATAATTAAGCTGTTACGTGGCGTCAGCTAAAGTGACGTCGGTATATTTGGGACACAGTTTGAAAGAACCTTTGGGGACGAAAAAGGCAAACCGCAAGAATTTCTCCGCTGTCGAAAAACAATACTGCCCCTTCACTCTCAATAATTCCCGCAGCTTGACGAGCTCATTACGGGGATCCAGATTATCTTGTTTCTTACGTAGGTTGCGTAAGTCGTTGGAATTCATCGTGATTCCCAGCTTGTTTTTAACGTACGTCTTCATCTCTCGCGTGTTTTTGAAACTCTCCATCATCTCTAACACATGTTGTTCTTCAGCTACCGGCAGACATATTTCTGGGGTAAATACTAGCCCGTCCTACTTGGAAGTCGTGTAAATGTTCCAAGTTTGCCTTCTCGATACCATATGCAACACAGCGATAGTGCACTAACAACGAGGCCTTGCAACGGTAATCAGCGAATCTGAAATGTAACAATTGCGCCATAACAATATATTACCGTTCGCCAGCTACGGTCACACGTGTACAGTGTACGCATTTATATACTACACTTCCGTACGGACAGCCTGGCGGCAATTCTATTCCGCGGTGTTTCTTGGCACTTGCCGCCGTTTGAGAGCTGCGTATGAAGAAACTAGCGCAGGTTTCCCGTTGAAATTTGACCATATCTTCCATGTATTCTCCAAAGCTGAAGTACTTCTCTTGGGATATTCTCCGGAACACGTCTTCATTGTTCACCGCCATACTGATTTACCGTAAGGAAGTGATTTACCATTTATACGCAAATTAGATGCTGTGAAAGTCGGTTCCATGAAAAACACGGTTTTTCTGAAATTATTTGGGAAATTCACTTGTACCATCTAACTAAAACTTTTCCAAACGAATGCTTCATCGGAGTTTACAACTTATTTATGTATGAAGGGATACCCACCCTAGTAGCACACTGAGTCGGTCGACCGTCTCGTGAGTGACTCATGAGTGTCTCACGTGAGTCACTCAACTTTTTCTCTATTACAGCTAGTTTTAGGTGACTAGCGGTTTTCTCGATTAATAAACAATTGATTTATGTCCATTTATATTACTGAAAGCGCGTTAGCTTTTTACAAATGTTTTGTTTAATCGCGCTGTGATGCAGA
>JTDE01014976.1:0-11493 GCA_014338405.1 Paragonimus skrjabini miyazakii | reverse complement strand
TACGCATCTTTGCCAATTACAGTGAGAAAGTGAGCGGCTTTCTTTTCCGCTCTCATCTCTTTGCCTGTGAGACACCATATTTCGAAGCGTTCGAAATAGTCCCCGATTTCTCTCGAAGAATTATGAATATTAAGAATTTCAAGTGGACAGGAATCCATCGTAGAAATTTACAGAAGTCCGCGACGCCAATTGTGATGGTTCCAGAAATACAGAAATGAAGTAGTTGAATTAGCTCAACGACCGAACTAGGCAAAGCAAGTAATTTATTCTTCGAGCGCAATTGTACAACTTGTAGTCAGCAATGTAATAAAACAACAGTAATGAGAAATCGGTTCAGTGACAATCACCACAGAAGCCCTACAGAATGCTCGAAAGTATGAACCAAACGCACGGAAATAACGCAAACACTCGGCCTATTTTCATCCCCTTCCTGACAATCTTTAGAAATGAAATACATTGAGAAACACGCACAGTGACCTAGAGATAACCCCGGTCTGCCTGCTGTACGATGTGTAAAATTCTTCCCAACATCTTGGTTCACATTGTACATAGGATCTTTGATAGCCGTCTGCTTACTGCATGCGATCGCGTTTGCTTGTTTGCATACTTGTCGGCCTATGCGTGCCGATTTCGCCATATACACACTTCCAGCTTATTCGTGTACTCGACGGTCGGATCCTCAACCTCCATAGCTACCTTTGCATACCAATGTCGTTTAGCGCTGATTGAGACCTATTGTAATTGTGGTATAATATACTTTCGTTCTCCCGCAATTATTCGTATACTTATTTCGCGTCTAGTATCGTTAAGTACACTTAGGAAAGCGTAAATTTAGTGCACTTACGCACTAAACACGTTCGCCAGTAAGTCACAACAAGCCTCCCATAATATTTAACAGCTTACTGTTATAAAAACGTTAAATTCTTGATCATTTCGGAAGTTGCGTTAAAAATGACGGATATGTAACGTTCGCCATTGCAAACAAAGGTATGATGGCACTCGAGAGGAAACTGTCTGGCAAGATTTTACTCACCCTCTTACACTGTGGTAGAATTCTTTCCAGATAGAATGTCTCATTGAGCGGTCAGCTAGAAATTGTTAGATACCCCATCGTTCATTCGTCAGGGTTACTTCCGAAATGTAATGAAATAAATTTGCGAATCCAAAGAAGTGACGTAAAGCTCATCAAAATCAACTCAATTGGCTCGACAGTTCTGTACGAGTTAACCCTGTTCAAGCGTAATATTTGTTGGTAATCCCTAAACAAGTTACCAGACTTAATGAGTCGGACCACAAATATACACATTAAAAACACTAGTTTGAACCCCAATGGCCACAGCCGGTACAAACTGGAAATCCGAGGTGCACATAGTCCGCTCACACTAACAGGAAGTAGAACAAGTTACTACTCACATCCACATGAATTCCCCGCCACAAGCGATGCTCATACAACTGGTGACCGTAGTCTAAAGGCTGATCGTGAGGCTTGGTTAGTGGAAAAAGTTAAGGAAATGGAAACCGCTTTAGCCACAGGGAACATTGGCAAACTCTTTAAGGTGATCCGTGCTACGGGTCCCTGGAGACCGTCTGTCAGTGAAGCTATCAGTGAGGCACATGGCACACTAATCTATAATAAGTCCAGGAGGTTAGAACGTTGGGCGGAACACTGAGGGTCAATTTAGCAGGCCTCCTGCTTCTACTGTGCTGCCACCACAAGCTTGTGATGTAACACCTTGGTCGATAGATTTAGAGCCACACACTGAGACTGAGGTTCGCAATTGCATCTCGGCTCTCAATTGTAATAAGACTACCAGTCCAGATGATCGCGTGCCGGTAGTTTTTAATGAAGGTGGAGAGGTGTTAAATGAGGCATTGTCTCAGTTGTTTCAACTTGTGTGGACGATGGAGACCATCCCTCCGTGCTGGTGTCACGCGATAATAGTTCCTATATTCAAGAAAGGTATCAGAAGCTCTTGCGAAAACCATGGAGGAAGTAGTTTGACCCGTCATTTCTAGGGTTCTTGCACCCATTATTCCTCGTCGACTCACTGCAATTCGGGAGTTAAACATTAGAGAACAGGCAGGGTTTCGTCCTGGCCGGGGATGTGCAGATCACATTTTAACCCTTCGTCAAATCTTGGAGCAGCATCACGTGTACTGCCGGCCAACAATTGCCGTATTTCCCGACTATAAAGGTGCATTCGATTCGGTGGATCGATCTACACTTTTAGAGTCGCTTAAACGCAGAGCTGTACCGATCAAGTGTGTGAACATACTGTCAAAGCTTTATTCCCATACTTCGGCTCAGGTTAGGGTTTGCGGTGACCTGTCTGACAGTTTCAGCACCAGGAGCAGAGTTTGTCAAGGCTGTCCCCTTTCACGATTTTCGTTCTATTTCGTCATGGACGAAATAATGGAGGACTGTCTGCAGCACTCAAATGATGCCGGCGTGGACCTCCTACCTGGTGGAAGGCTGACTGATCTTGATTATGCAGACGATAAGGTGTTGCTGTTTGACAACTATCAAGCGGCACAAGCAACGCTAAACACAATTTCAAGTTCTCTCAAGTAATTCGGAATGCACTTTGCAGTCTCGAAATGCAAAGTGCTTCTGCAAGTTTGCTGTGACTACGTAGATTTAATGTTAAGTAATAAAATCATGGAGGTTGTTGACCGGTTTGTATACCCGGGAGGCTGCATCAGCGGTGGCGGCCGAAATGTAGGGAATGAAATAGAGACGCGTATTTCCAAGGCTAGAACGGTGTTTACTAATCTGATGCACTTATGGCAACAGAAAGGTATCTCTCTGAAACTTAAGGGTCACGCATATCAGACAACAGTGAGGGCTGTATTACTTTACGAGAGCGAAACCTGGCCACTCAGGGTAGAAGACCTGAACCGTCATCAGGTGCTTAACCACCGAAGTCTGCGTTCAATCGCTCGTATAGGGTGGCACCAACGAGTGAGCAACGAGGAGGTTAGGAAGCGGCTGCTTGACATTGATTGTCAAACGAGTTCCTTCGTTCAGTTCTTACACTTGCACATACTTAGGTGGTTAGGTCATGTACTAAAGATGCCAGCTAGTCGTTTGCCACACCGAGCACTGTTTGCCGACGCTGCGGTCGATTGGCGCAAGGTGGATAGATGACCTGTCGTAGACAAATGAAATCGTTCACGAGGAGGCTGTTCACGGTTGACCGGGTCCATCTTCCTGGCTGGAGCACTCGCGACTCACAGAGTCGGTGGCGGCTAACCGAGCTCAGTGACGTGAATGCTGTCGTTGTTTGACCGAGATGTCTGTGAAGTGAGTGCATTTAATGACGCGGGGCAGTCAGAGCCGTGAGGAAGCTGTCTTGCCGATGACTCCTTACTTTCACTTACAGCTCGGTTGTTTGTTTGCAAGGTGTAGGCGCCTTGATGTTGTATGTTTGAATGTAGACGTGGCTATTTTTAGTGGCTAGGTCCCATTTCTTTTCCCTTCTTCTTCTCTCTTCCTATACAAGGTTTGCTTTTTATTCTTCGTGCTTGTGTGGCAGTTAAGCATCAGCATGAACCACTGATGGATTGTTGTCCATGATGATGATGATGACCGTGCGGATGAGGGCTTTGGTTCATAATACAATTCGACCTCCCACTCCAAAAATCTCTACCTGCTGAGTCCAAAGACAAACGAAATCGGTCGTAAAGTGAAGTATCGTTCGGGGGGTGAGTGCATCATCAAACATTAAAAACGGAACAAGCTCCAATGATTGTTGATTGGCAGACAGTCTCTGATGAATGTCGCAAACGACACCAAAAATGATTATACATCTTTCTTCACTTAAAGAAGACACTATCAGCGTGCGACACAAATGCAGTACCTCTCACAAAGTGAAAAGTTTATGCTCATGGTCGAACGGACGACAGACTGTCAACGTTCTTCGGAAAATGCAAAGGCTTTTAATTCGCTCAGGCGATAAGAACTTCGATTCAGCTTGGCTTGTTATCACTGTCTCCTGTTATCACTGTTTCATGAGAGTTCTGTACATCAAAAACTTACATAAGATTACCAGTATTTGTAACTGGAAAACGACTACTAGTTCAAAACACCATTTCACTTCGCATTCTACCGCTATTATTACACATCATTACTAGCTGTGCGCACTTTTCAGTGACTCGCATCAGACTCAGCAGTGCTGGAGTTCCCTGGCTATTTACCGAGTCCGTAGACACTTGCGGTCTTCATGGATGAAGACCATCCGTACAAAACCGTACACAGTGGCGTAAGTGCTCAAAGAAATGCCAATTCAGTCAAACCGGCATCTTTCGGCATTCCCTTCCTCAACACGAACTGTGGATACAACGAAGATCAGAGCACTTCGACGCTTCAATCGGTCACGTGCACATCACCTGCGACTGTGAGTGTCTGGTACTACTCTGCTCTATCTCTCCCACTGTCTATGAAAAATGCGATGAACATCCGCATGTTACCCGACGTTAATCAGGAAGAGCTGTCCGCAGGTGGGTCCATAACCCCTGCTTCTCCTGGTACTGCAACCACGGCTATCTAGGTTGCAGAAATAAGACAGTCGAAACAAAAGTGAAAGTCCACTGAGAGAATTGACTTAAGGGGCCGAGTCCCTACTCTTCCAAATGAACCGGCCAAATCGGTGTTATCATCTTTCCTTTCCGACTTCAATGGGCTTGTAGTCGCCAGCAAACCGTATACCAAGCCCACTAAGATGTTCTTCTGCCTTCTGGTAACTTTGTCCGCCAAACTTGGTTCAGAGACTGCCTTGAAAAACTGGCCCTGCAATTTATTAAAGCCAACATTTCTTTTTACTAATAAAGACATCTTTCATTATTGCTCTCTGCAAGGAATACAGAAGTGCGACCAACTGGCAAAAACCAAACCACAAATCAGAGCTGATTACAAACTGCAGCCGAGAGCTATGGAAGTTACGCTTCCGCGGAATCTTCGCTTGTATGAGCAGAAATGTATTACCCCCCGATGCTCAGCCGAAATAATCTCCACTGGCCGTGCAATATTTCACCGTTCCTCAGATCCCCATTCACCTGGTATCCCCAATCAATAACAATGTCTAGCGATGGGAAGGTACCCAACCTCTGCAACACTAACAACACAAATTCAGCGCTATCAGGTATGTATAAGCCCTCACGCCTACGCATTTCAGTGGATTTTTTGGTAACTTCCACTCACATCAGTTTCATACGCCGTACGACTCATAGCATAGTTACAAATACTGTCCCACCTCAGATCACTACTTGTACACACTAGCCACTACGAAGCCTCATGGTTACTCGGAGCTTCTATGGAAAAGTGCTCAGTTCTATTTGGCGTTAGCGTCCCCAAAGTGGTCCCTAGCTTAGTCTACCCTAGCACGGACCCAGTAACCAATACGGACTTATTGACCTATCAAGACCTCAAATCCTATCGCCACACTACCACGCAGCATCTGCCCTCGTTTAGTACTTACAAGCCGACACATCTGGCAAGCCAGGTCTCTTCAGCCACCTCTCGTACATCTTTCCAACGGTGTCGTTCTTACAATCGTAAACAGTGTGGTGTACGCTCCGAACTCCACGTCCTTACGGCCCAAACCACTAACGCCTGACACTTCAGCTATGAACAAGTTACCCCCACACGAGCCTCACCATCCCACAACACTCATCTCAGGCTTCAATGAATCCGTTACCTTTTGTCCGCCACAGCATACACAACATGATAGAAAGACCAACGGGCAAGCTCTGTTCGAGTGCAGCTTTTGCCACGGCACACCTGGGTGTCGTAAGCACTGTCAGAGGTTGGTACTGCAAAAAAAACTAGCATAAACGTTTTCGTTGCGCGGTAACTCTCGCATGCTCACCAGACGCACAATCAAATCCGAACCCCATAACAAACCGGTTTATGTAGCACTACAACAAGCGCCTTATCAGACTACGAGATGGTCTCCGTGGGTTCACCAGGAACCGTCCACCTGTGAACCAACAGGGTTGCCCGAGGAATGACTGCACGGATAACACCGTCAGCACCAAAACCATTTTGCTTGCCTCATCTGAATCTTATACCACCATGGTTGTCAAGCGATCAAAATTAAAAGCAATTAGTCATATAGTTACTTCATGAGATTGTGAACTGGAGAGCAACTGAGTGACAAAATTGACTACCGAGGTTGTCGAGTCAGTAACGGGGTGCCATGGTAACCGCAGGGCCTGTAGAAATTTTTTGAGCGCACAACTGTGGATTGCGCAACCGAATTCTGATCGCTTCCGCGGTGGCCAGAATACGAAATTTGAGTCCTCTAGATTGACGACTAGGCAAGCGGTAAATAGACTGGAAAGCCATTTCCGGTGAGACTTGGTGCTCTGAGTCAACAAGATGCGCCAGAATTGCACTTGAAATGGACTTCGCCTCGCCTTTAGTCAGTCATGCGGGGTAGTGTTCACGTATCCTCTGAAAAAGGCGCCTGGTTGTGCGACTGACGTAACCTGTTCCACAGCAGCATGTGAAAGAGTAAACACAAAATGAGGTCACACATTTAGGCAACATATCTTTGAGTTGTACGTGGACAACCAGGTTGAATCTGAATGAGATTCGTAGTTGTGCCGCACTGTAGGTCGTTTCAATTGCGTTACTTATTCTACGAGTCACCAATTCACAATCTCGTGACGTAACTACGTGACTAACTGCTTTTGATATTGATCGCTTGAGAACCATGACGATATAAAATGTTACGTAATTGGCCCGATGATGAATAACCGAAAACAGACGGTTCGTCAAAAGCACCTTTTCACTTCTAATGAATTCATGGGGGCATTCGAATCATCTAAATCTAATTGGCGTTTATGTGCATTGCCCGTTTAGAAATAGTTGTCAATTTCGGCGTCGCGTAATACTACCACACGTTCTGAAGTTCCCCGCAGACAATTATCTGTGCACGATCATCCAAAAGGGTTTTCATATGCTAAGCAGTTTGTGGATTTTTGCGCCCAGTTCCAACAGTTTCACTGTAAATCTAAGGAAACTTGGTCTGTCATTATGGCGAAGGAGAATCGTCTCCTTGCAAACGTTCAAAAAAATGCAAATCTTTAAATTAAACAAACTGTTCAAGAACTGACAGCGTCCAGTCTCCACCTACTATGTTTCATGTTCATTTCCGGTCGCCCGCTCTCTCCTGTCTAGGTTTCACAGTTTGGAATGATTTAATACGTTTCACGAGCCCCCAGAGCTTTTCAGAAGACAATTCGACAGAAGTCTAATCAACTTTTCACATTCTAGTCTACTACAGACTTTAATCTTGATGTATCTTTCAGGGTTTTCATGTCGTAAAAGCCCAGCGTCCTAGGAGGTCGAGTGCATGTTAAGATTGAATTAGCGCAGTTCGACCGCATCACTATGAAGTAAACCAACCAGCATATTGACTCGCCAGAATCCCATCTAACCTCCGCTCTGCGCCCCACATGCACACACTTAATGAGCCCCAGCGAGTATTATCACAGGGCTCGCCACATCATGGTTATCAGCCGTGAGAACACAGTCCACGACAATTACAGTTACATGGACAAGTATAACGCTGGATCAGCTCAGCAGCGTAAGCAGAGCAACCTCCTGGCTTTGTGTACTCATGCATCAAGAATGCCGTGAACGAAGCTACGAGGAGGACTGGCCCGTCGATCCCCATGGTTACGACCGTCCGCCGCTTATCACCACCCAGTCGGGATAGACTTGTGTATTGAGCAACGATCGTGTGGTTTCAATAAGGCTGCAGTCGCGCTTCTCCGCCTGCCCATTCTAAAAGCATGCCTCTAAGCATCCCTGCGATATGAAACCTAATATGAACCCCGAGTTAATTTCTTCCGCCTGCGTACAACTAATTGCACGTAACAAACGCCTTCACCTTCTAGGCGACCCACAAATTATTCCAATCCTCCAGGGTAATATGTCTGCATCTCTCGAGTATTGCTTAGTGTACCTGAAAGATGCGCACTCCTTCTTTGGGACACCATCTAGTTCCGTAATCAGCGACGATTAGACTGAATAGCCACTTTGATTCACTATGGCGTCAAACTGTGCGGAACCATGCATGTCAAAGCTAGAGTAGATGCGCCGATCGGGTTAATGTTGATGTTCAAAAACAGGATACCTAAGGAACATTAAATTGTATTTGCATACCAAACAGAAGTACGAGTATGTTGAAGACAACCAAAGAACTGGTGGCCTAGTCCTGTAGAACACCACAGGGGAGCTCCCCATCACGACCACTCTGGCGAGGTTAGGACAACCACACTTGTAGCGACAATAATAAATGATATTTCTGATAGTCGCATTCACTTTACATTTTTGACGACCTTGGTTTTTCACCTACTTCTGTTTGTCTAGCAATCCCTTTTGTAATATGCGTCCCGGGGCTACAATCACAATTCGTTACGTGTCTAGCTAGCTTGACGTGCTTTCTCTGTACACTTTACTTTACAGGGTCGATACAAATACACGAGGGTCAACTCGCTGAGTCCTTGCTTTTCACTGTCGACTGATTTTCGACAGACTGGGTATTATTCTGTTGGACCAGTTCCAACACACCTTAAGCAACCCACCAGGAAAAACGGACATCGTGACACCGAGAATTTCCGAAAAATTTGGCTAACAAAACTAACCTGTTCCACAATCCTGAAACCAGTTGCAAAGTAAGCAACCCAACTGTGACTTCCTAAAAAGAACTAACATAAGGCATGTGATAGGTATTTCATTGTCACCATAACAGCCATCAAGCTTACCAGAAGGTGTGTGATTTGATCCGCCACTCACCTCAAAAGTGGTGTAGAATATTCTCGAAGAAAACGTCACTAAGAAGACTAAAAATTAAGGGAAGACTAGGAATAAAAACTAGAAATTGTATGAATGCAGATCCGCCAGTGATTGCAGCACATCGCTATCTCGGACAGCCTCCCTAACAGGCGATTTGACTGACCACGAGCACCTCAGTCAGGCAGGCGACACCTACCCACTTTGTTCTGTGGAGTAGTCTGAGTATTGGGATTTCGCGACTACATTGTTGGTTAACCACCACGCGGTTCCATACAAATGTTGTTGGTCTCAGCATATAATGTCCGGTACGCCAAACGCTCAGTTGGCATGTAGCGTATGACTCATCACCGGCCGTGCAACGCGGTTAGTAGACCGATTGATCGCGCATCTCGAATGTCCCGAAATAAGCACCGACGAACAGCAACATTGCTCACACGGTCACGTCACTTGACGTGGGCTAATTGGCGCAGCCAACGACGGTGAAACACAGCAAGTCGGTTGACATCTCCGTTGTCAATAGGTCATGTTTATGAATCAAAGGGTAAAACAGAACGTAAACAATAATTATATACCCCCCTTGCAGTGATAATCGGATGTCTTTTCGATACCACAGATGACGCAGGTTGGCAAAGGCAACTTGTGCTTTTCCCATCTTCGCTGACATCTCATCCGCAATATTGCAACTTGACGAAATAGTGCTACCCAAGTATGTGGAAGTGTTCACAGTCTCAAGCGGATTTCCGTAGTAGAGAAAGTAGGTGGAAATGCCCGTCTTGAAGCATCACATTACAGCAAACGTAAGAAGCGCATTACATATAAGCCAGCCCGGTCACTCACTTTGTTCAGCGTCCTATACGTGTTTTCGGCAGAGGAGTTACGTAAGAAAATGTCATCCACATACTCCAGATCAGTCAACCTAGCGTCAAGAAGACGCTCAACAGCTAGTTCACTAGATCCCACAAGTGCATTTTCCAGAATGCCGTCCACGACTGAACTGAACACGAACGGCAAAATCGGACCCCGCTAGGGGTAATGAACGCCCGAGACAGTTGTCCATCAACCCTCACACTGCTTGCATAAAGTGATGTCAGCAGACACGTATTTCCTTGGCACTCTCTTGCGAAGAAGACAGTTCCAAAAAACGACACGAGCAACTAAATCGAAAGCAACCTTTGGATCCAAAGACACCACAATCATCGGCTCCCTATAGGAGTGCCGAAGCCCTCAAATCCATCTCGGGGTTAAAATGTGATCAACGCAACCTGGACCGGATCGGAATCCTGCCTGTTGTTCGCGTATGAATTTATGAGCTTGGTTGGCCAACGTAAAATGAGACCAGTCGGAAACTTGGACGCAAGAAACACTAGACTGACCCCACTGTGATTGTCAGACTTCGAGCTCCCTTTCCAAAAACCGGAACAACTGTTGATAGACACAAATCACGAGGCATTTCTTCAGACCCTTAAATCAAATGGAGGAGTTTCGTCAGTCTTGACATCTCTCTCTCACCATTCTTGAAAAACAGTGATAAGAAAACCGATAGTGCAGCATGCGGGATAAAGGCATGAAGGTCCGTCAGTTCACGCCGCAAATGAACTACCTCGGTAGGTGGCTCCGATGGGTTATGTTCACGGTGTTTGTTATGTCTTTCGCAGAGCTGCTAGCTCTTTACGCTGTGGCCAGCGAACTATTCACAGAACTGTTGTCGGTAGCTGCTTGTCAAACCAATAGCGGAGAGGCGGTGTCTCGAAAGCGTCGACCGAAGCAAGAAAAACCCTGCTAACTGGGATTCGTCTGCAGCATGAACCAAGGAACCGATAGCTTCTTGTCGCCCAAGTGTAACCCGTGGAGCAGTTGTTCCAGACATTTTCTCAAACATCTGTGTAACTTTAAGAATCGGTCATTTGGCAGACTGAACGATCGGCTGTTCAACCTAGTAAGATATCGCTAACAAGGTTGAGTGTATCGCAGGGAAGGCATGACGTAGGCTGAAGAAACTTATCCGAATCATTTGTTATATGCCCGTTGCTAAACTTCATTTCAAACAGCGAACATCTGTAAGCCGATATCCCAAAAAGCTGACTGCTTACGTGATCAGCGATATGTAAGGGGAAAATTCCACTTCTCTGATACCCATAACAACAGAGCGAAATTAAAGGAGCTGCAATGTAAATGATACAATTATACACTACGCTCAGTAGAAACTTAACAGGACACGTAAAATGGTTCAGTGAGCTCTATCACACGTTACTAAACGTCATTTAAACTCGTTCGTCAGTTTGTAAGATTCAGCGAGCCAACTGTGAACAATGCAATGAGCGAACAAGAAGTCTACTGTCTACACGTGAATTCTATATACAAGCCAATATTAGGAAGTATAGTGCAGCGGAAAGGCAAACGAGCGCGTTGCACGATTCGTATCTTCCAATGCACGTGCGCCGGTCGATATCCCTACATGTGAAAAAACATTCAAGTACACACGAAGGTTTGCAACAAAAACGGTACAACCGGAAGTCTAACAATGGTAATAAATAGCGTCTTCTCAGCACCCAATATTTGGACTATCGACGACGGATGTTTGACAAGGTTTACCGAAGTCCCCGCTCTAACAAACGACCAAGCGCCAAACAGCTCAACAAAAGCGTTAGATTACTCAATTTTTCTCCCCTATGATAACCTCTTCGAAG
>JTDE01014975.1:0-11520 GCA_014338405.1 Paragonimus skrjabini miyazakii | reverse complement strand
AGTCCCGGCAGTGGCGATGATATGCACTACTGACGAGCTCTAATGAGAGCGAAACTCGAGTCTAGTGCTTCTTTTCGAAAGGGTCCGACTGGAAAGTCTATGAGAATGCGACAGCTGCGATCAATTGTGAGTGATGTTCAATCTACATGAAAATCAAAATCCCCTACTACTCATCAGTAATATTTGATGCACATGTTTTTTGGCGATGTTCCAAGTCCTCAGTCAGCTTGATCTTTCACACAACTTTTAAGTACTGTACATACTCTACTCCCATTGCCTCGTTAATTGCGTTTTTTACATAACTTACTGTCCATTTTCAAGTTACACTTCTCTCTGTACACTCAGACTTGAAATTAATTTATTATGTTCTTCACTCTAGTGATTCCTACCAATTCCGAAAACGGACATTTTCCTATACAGTTTTGCCTCTTTTGCACAGGCTGTTTTAATTCCGTCTAACACGGGGTCAACTGTGCGCGATCATTGCACGCCACCCTTAACCTACAAAACTCTAACATTCTCAAAGATCTATCTGACAAAAGAACAGACACTCAACGCAAACGTGGCTTATCACCAACATGGCCCCTAAATATATTCATGTAGTCCATGCAAATTTAACGTCACATAACGAACAGAGGCGACGGTCCAGTGTAGTCGGTTTTGTCACCCAGGTTCATGCCACGGAAACTGCGGCCACTTAAAACGCCTCACCAATATTCATTAATCATTTTACATTACAAAGGATGCTTACTGAACTCGGTACTGCCACGTGGTCAACCACTAGGTGGAAAGGTTTACAAACCCTCTTCTCAAAGTACTACCTAAATCCCGTCACACCGTGCTTCTGTTCTAAGTAGTTATCAAGTCCAGACGACTTAAATTACTATGACCGAAATATACGATCGTCTATCATAATGTAACCAGTAAATTGGTCTTCCACTCCATGTACTGCCAAGTGAACATACACTCTCATCTACGTCGAATTGGCACATATTCTTGCATCTTTTTTTCGTCACACAAGATTTTTATTAATGAAACTGCTGACCAAAGTAGTTACTCCTTCGATTCCGTTGTTAACTCTGGGTTTCTTTTGAAATTTCATAATATTTTACTGTTACGAACATAGTATTAATTCGCTTGACTCTAATCAATGCGTCTCAATACGTGACGGTGTCATCATTAGTGAACAGCTGACAAGCAAACCGAATATAAAGTTTATTTTTTAAAGGTTTTACTCATCTCATTAAACATTTCCGTTTGATACTCTTATGGGGGGGATAATTGTTTGTATGAACAGTGTCTAACCCACGACACGTAGTGTTTGAAATTTCATATTTCATATTCGTCTATTTTTATTACTAGTGCCTGCTTTTTCGTTAGATATAGTTAACATAAGTTGCATTTCAAATTGAAAGCGCAGTTCAAAATTCCTTGAATATATTCCATCGTACATTCTTTTTTTAAACTATGAATTATCCCTCAAATATGGTTCAGCCCCATAATTTGGCAGCACTACGAGACGGTCTCGTGATATATTGAGTGAGTAATATTTTGCACACTTCGACAGTGACGTCATCAGTACAGTTTCAGTGTTGTTCATTTGACCGGTTCAAGTCGTTCTGTTGACGAAAAAGACGATATTCAAGTGGGCTATGAACTGCTTAGAATCGAACGCAAACGGGGAGATACCGAACAGGAACTAGTACTGAAGCCAACAGTATATACTTCCGCTACCACAATCTCTGAGTTCACTCGACGGTTGTGCAACAATAAATTTTAAATCGTCTACAACCAATCGAACTCACCATTTAAAACCGCTAATTTGGAAGTTCCAGCAGTCGGGTAACAATTCTCATGCTTATTGTATTATAACTGTCCTGATGGTTAGACACGTAAAACAAACCATGTTCACTGCTTTACTGGCCATTGTTGGACAGGGTTGTCATCCCCTTTGTTGTGTTCACTAAATGACTTATTTTGGCAATTCAAATGTCGCTGCCATGGTTACTCCAACTTCATTGTGTCATTGTTTATAGACCTTAACAATTGGCCCAGGTTACAGTTGCTTGGGTGGTAGCACTCTGATCTCTTAGGTCAGGAATAAGACAGCACTGCTGTACAACTTCAGACCGCAACAGATCAATAGTTTGATTCATTTTCGGATTCACTGTATGAAAGTTATTTCACTTAGGAGCTGTGGGTTTAATAGAATGAATATATTTAGACGGTAAATTTCAAGAAAACGTGAGGAAGCAATTTAAATGACTTGGTTTTGGAAAGCTAGAGTTTTCTCGACCTCTCTGCATTTCTCATAACCCAACTCTTGTAAGTATGTATGTTTTGAGACTTGAAACATTGTATTTCAAACGGTTATAAAATATCTGCCATTTCACATAAATTCGTGCGAGTAGTTACATAACAAAACTACAGAAATCTATTATGTAATGCAGTGAGGCTCTAGGACCAAGTGTAGTTACTCAATCCAAATATTACAACTCAAAAATATACTCCGTCTAATCTGAAGATTGTGTTAAGGTAAAACCATAAATACAGTAAGACTAGCGGACTAAAAGGATCATGATAAACAAGAAACTTTATGAGTCCTTTTTTACAGCATTGTGGCTAACATATACTAGTGTAAATGAGAAGTCCAACACACTCAGTACAAATAACTGGATTAAATTGCCCTACATTTTTACGATTTATTCAACAATCACTCTTTGGATCTAGCTCTGGCAACATTTTTTCATTGAACCTCTGAGGCAGGCAGTGTAGGGACCAGCGATCATGTAGATTCTATAAGGATCCCAGCTGCAACCGTGTTTTCCCGCTTGTCTGTTCTGTACGCATGATTCTGTGTACGTCTGCTATAGGAGGCCTGATATGAACTCAGTGCCACGTTTTTCATTCGTGTAACTAATTGCACGTAGCGAATGCTGGTCTATTTCCTAATAACTCACCCACTACTGCATTCTTCAAGGTCGTTTAACCGGAACCTTTTCGAGTGTTGTGTAAAGCACTCAAAGGTTCCACACACTTTTCGCTGGGCGCGCCTTTGAGTGCCATCGAGTGGACTGTGGTCCATCTCGTGCTTCGCTTCTTTCTCCTCTTAGTTGCTGGCGTTGGTCCCAGACTAGGCTAGAGCTAACTACTTATCATATTTGCAAACGTTGCTGGAAATATACGGTTTATTTCTAAACCCCACTGCGTTCTGTAGTTCGATGCCCGCTGGGACTACATTTCGATTGCTCTTCAGGAAAGGATGATGGCCTAGCACATATCCATCTGTCCACTGCAGCAGACAGTCAGCCTTCAGTCTATCGAGACTCTCTGTCTGGTTTCACACACTTTAGTGTGATTTTTGCCAACAGCTTAGCTTTGATTATGGCAAACCATTAAAACCTGTTGTCCCGTTAACCCAAATTTTTAGACTAACTGATAGTCTATTTTTAGTGTTTGATGCAGGAACGGTTCTTCTACCGTGTTTTCAATGGAGAGCATAAACACGCCCATCAGCATTAGATGTCTATACGTACTACATGTAACATATAAGCTGGCCGTTTCCATTCTGATTGTACGTTATGCTTGTGAATCAACTTTAGGAAGACGTAGAGACACCGGGGGACAGCGTTCTTCCGAAGTAGGGGTTCCAACAACAGTCTTGTAGAAGGAAACAACAAGAACCAACATGAGCCATAGGCTCAGTAAGCCATGCACACGACTTACACAAACGAAAACTAAAACGGCGTCAACAACACAGCTGCACGCCCTGTTAGGCAATTCAGATTCAACCCGTGTGCGCTTGCTGGTTTCGACCGCACGATACACTACGCAATGGAGATTACTGGACGGGTTGCTATGGCAATGTTTGAACACGGGCTGTGATGCTGGGGCTTTATGTGTGCGTGTTTCGACGTGACAAACGAGTTTGTAAGACTCACCAGTTGGTGTTATTTCGTCTCTAAGGCTGGCGTGGCTAGGTCCTTCCTAACTGGGTCATGTGAATCATCCCGTCTGAAGTCTTGCAGAATTGTTTACTTGTCACGAGAGCGACCATTTCGCTTTTTGTGGCCTTTGCATCCATTTACAAGGCGTAAAAATAATGTTTATTTAAGCCTTCCCGATATGCTAGTGAGAAGTCAGGGTTGTGGTTAACTTCAAGTAGACTATCTGTCACATATGTTCACGCCATTCACGTCTTCATCCAGTACGCCGAAAACTAGGAACCCGACAACGAGCACACCTTCCAACCGAGTCGAGTGAATGAGCGGGCAAAACACTGATTAAAGCACAGCCAGACCAGCCGGTAGGGTGTGCGCGCACTTCCAGTGCGGTCGTCCGGCCGCATCGATCCCGTGTTTTGGCCATCACAATCCACGATCGATAACACCTGGCTGCCGTTCACACACGTCTTCGTAACCGTCTCAACGTCTGAACGACAATGCTGAACTGAGAACCACCATGTGTCGGTGAGTTTAAATGGACAGTACGACATTTCCGTAACAGATTTTGCCATCACGATCGTTTTTTCACCAAACGTTAGATAATAAAAGTCGCATTCATGGCCGAAACCAATTTACAATTGACTGTAAGACTGATCAAAACGTAACAATTATTCCGTATACTCTGAGACACATGATGTGTTTTCAGGTTTATCGCGCTATTTGTCGACTTTGACGTGACGTATTATAGTCATGCTTTGAAAAACGATAACAGTCCCTTGGCACCACTCAGTTTTGTGGCCTCGTTACTGAGCCATGTCGTTTCACTTTTTGTCGACATGTCTTATTTGACCATATAATTGATACCATGATGAAGGCAACCTGTTGCGTTATCCAAGTCTTTGTGAGCAGTTCGTTAGAAAATGTTATGCGGATTGAGGTGTTTTGTTCTCTGGAAACTTGCTTCGTCTTGAGAACGATATATCCATGATGGGAAGGCCGTTTAGTTTGGGTTGACACGAAACATTCGCATCATAAGGATTATGGTTAAGTGATTACGAACTAAGATAAGATGTTGACACATGTGGGTACTGATCGAAGTGGGAGGACTGGAGTAAGTGACATAACGCAGTCTTTACAAGTATCACGTTGTTTTGCAGACTGATTTCTCTGGAACTGTACAGACTGTAAGTGTAGATGTTTCTGATTGCGGTTTAGAATCGATACTTTCATTTCATCGAGGGTACATCGCACTTGTGAGTCCTGGGATGACTAAATCGATCTGTGTGTGTGTGTGTCGGCCTGCCTGAATCTGGTCAACTTGTGTGTGTTAGATCACACTCTTTTCAATTCAGTTCAGTCTGTCGGACAGTAGTAGCCCATAACTTGATTTAACGAATTTATTGTGCTGGATTGCATCGAACAACGCTTATGGATGCCGTGTACAACTGTCTGAAGGTCATTTATGCATTTCGTGCAATAACTATTCGGTCTTCATTCTAGGTTTTGCGTCTGGTTAACGCGTATCTGTGATCAATGACTCAGTGCGTCGCTCACCAAAATATCTACTGCATACTGTTTCACTACGCACGAACCAAAATCTTGCCTTAATGAGACAATAATCCTCGGTATGGTTAATCAGATTCTGTACATAATTCGGAGCTGATAGAAACCACTAAGTGTACAAATCTGCCAACTACTGCTAGAGATATGATGTCGTACTGACGGGTCGACATTATCGTCACGCAAGGATAAAAAGAAATAAGTTATGCAAAATGTTTCCCGCGGTTTTGTTTGATGTGTGATTCAACAAAACTCAGACCGTTACTCACAAACGAATGTGGCTGAGCGTTCACGTAATGATTCAATCGTGCCTAATGTGAAGTCAACTGCGTAATGGCCAACACGGTTGCCGCATGAAAGCGTGGCCGGAGTTCTAGTCCCGGCCGTAGCAAGGTTATGCATTACGGACGAGTTTTAAAAAGAACCCAGTGCTTCTTTTCAAAACGGACCGACTGGAAAGTCCATACGAATGCGACGGCTGCGATCCATTGTGGGTGATGTTCAATTTATACGACACCTCAACATGACTAAAGAATCTGGTGAAATTGAGTGGACTTCTTACCACACCATGACTCAGGATGGCTTAATCAATTGGAGGTCATTTTGGCCGTCACTATGTTTCGGCAACGAACTGATCTTGGCCGCTGTTCTGGCACTGTGTAGACGACCCTACAGGTCTGGCCCGTGTCTGCCAAATGTTCTGCAGTAGCTTTTAATTTGAACATCCCTCACAATTGATCACAACCTTCGCATTCAGATGGACTTTGCAGCCAGCCTCTTTCGAAAAGAATCGCTAGTTCCGAGTCTCGATTTTGTTAGAGTTCGTTAGTAGTGCATCTTTTTGTCACGGCCGGGAGTAGAACCTAGGCTATACTTTTATTAGGTAACTGTGTTGACCACTGTGCTAATGACCGCACATTAGGCACGACCGAATTTTCACATTTGAACATCGAACTAGATTCACTTCAATTATGTGTATACCTTATAAACCACGAGACCTACTGGAATGGATAAAGTGGTGAACAGTGCAATATGTCTCGGGCTACATTCGTGAAGACTTGATAAGACGCTGGCAAACAGCAAAGGAGAAAGTTCATGATGATCCACGTTTGTTCGTCCCTTTACAAAGAGGGCTGTAGGGCGGGAATAGTGTGAATCTTTGAAGTATCCAGGTTGTGTGCTGCATGATGAGACAACAATTGCACAGAAACGTTTGGTGTCGTTTTCGTAGATGTATGCAAAAATGGAGACCAGTTATAGTTTGTAGTTGCGCAGCAGAAGAATCTCATATATATATATATATATATATAAAGTATTTAAAAAGGGGCACACACTGAGTAGCAAACGATTTATTGTGACGTTTCAAGTCGACACTATATATACATACGTTTCGGTCACTCTGGTAGGGATTTTACTTAATGTGATCTAAGGGTACGCTTTATAGCAGTTATTTTGTCAAATTAGCGGAGATTTCAAACGAGGTTAATTGTGCTCTGGTTGACGAGTAATTTCTCTAGATTACTAGTCTAAAGCGCAATGCTCAACATTTTGCCCACAGTCGCATAGCACCTGACGAGGATACCATCCAGTCCAACAATCAGAAGGTCAGAACGTCGAAGTTACGACGGTTGCCAATTCCCAGTTCATGTATGTATTGAGAACCATTTAATGTCAAATAGCACTCTAATGTTGTGTGTATTTTTTCTGCGATGTTTCAATATTCAAATACTTGCTCATTCCTCTGTGTTGCATAGTGGCGGTATGAGTAGTATTGTGCGGTCGCTCGTCCTCACTACACTTGCAAGGGAAATGGAATTGCCGCGGCTAGAAAACCGGAGATAATCGATGAGTGGGTAACACGGACCATTGAAAGCTAATGGATATCACAACTATACCGTTAAAAATCGCGTATGGAATTAGTCTTGCGACCTCAGTCCCATAATCAGTTAGCGTCACGTGAACAGTGTGACAACTTGGGCAACATATCAGACGTCCATGTGTGGCTCTTTTTTTCACTTGACTACTCAAATGTATGTGGTAGAAACTTACATACCACTGATTCCATATACCGAATTCTTGGCACCAAGGACACGGATAACACATGACGTCTGTTTAGAAAATAGTGTCATTTCCACAACATACATGAATTACGCTTCAGCATAAGTTGCGCGCAAATAATCGTAAGATGCTCGTTGGTGGATGAAGTTATTGTGCACATGTAATACAAGGAATTAGGAACTTAGAATAGTCCTCGAAATCGTACTCCAGTTGAAACCTCCCACGCAAGCAATAGAGAGAAGACCTCGTACAGCTTACAACAAGCATTTCCTATTCATGAGACAAGAAACTGCATTTATAGATGTACATCAGTATTAAAGCAACCACAGTCTGTCATTGGCTGATCATAATGACTCCTGCAAAGTAAAATTGTAAGCTTATTGATGCAGTATTTATGCAACACAGAACAAAGAACTTGGAAAATAACGGGGAGCATAACACTGAGGCTTTTCACCCAATCCCCATGTGGTATATTAATGCTACATTTGGACTGGTCCATTGTTGTATCGGGATTTGGATAAACGGTGAATCGAGTAGAATTTCCCCACAGTACACTAGCACCGTAAGTTCTCAAATACATGAAAACACGGAAGATGATGTAACTGGGTAAACCAAACGATCAGTCTCTAAGAGGTACTTTGTAATCAAAGGTGGCAGGTTTTTACCTTGGTGTTTCACTTCCGGTATTTGTGGAGTCATCGCGTACAAAACCCACTTAGACAGTTATATGTAGATGTAAATTTTGGTCGGCTTTGAAGGTATTCCATGCGTCGTGCTTGTAGGTGAATTGGTTAGATGCGTAACAGGCTCTATTAATCCCCACAGGGAACACAGAACAGAAGACGACAGCCGCATTTTATCATTAGAGTAAGAGATCTTGAAGATGACATAACTTTCCAAAGATGTCACTGGCATTGTGACCACCTTTAAAAACATTCATGTAGATTTGCTTTCGGAAGATTACTGTGAATACGGTTGTGGTTATTTCTCGTTCTGTAAACGTTTATCAGTGACCACTAACCAATAACAGGATTGGTTTCAGGTATTGTCTTTTTTATAGGTGTTGCTATCAACGTTCGTTTGCCACTCAGGTATACTACTAGCGAGGGAGAAAAAATGTTAATATAACACGCTGTCTTTTTGTTGTTTTGGGTGTCAGTTGTCTAGCAGACCTTATCCCGTGTTCAAATCAATAACGGAAAGCAGTTTCTAGAGAAGTAAACATTGTCGACAAGGCTCGTCACCCAAACTAGTGTAATGAACGGGAGCGATCGTGCTATACTACTCACACCACTGCTATTAAGTAATGGGCGCCAGAGCATAGATTTTAACGTTGAAGTAATCGCGTGGAAAATACAAGAAGAAACATCGGAGTGCAGCAGCGCACGAAATGGTTCTTGGTACGTCAGGAAAGGTAAAGGAACTGAACATTGGCGTCTGTCGTAACCGTGACCATCTGGGCACAGTACCGTATGCAGATGAGTGTTTTTATTTGTTGTCTTGTTGAAACGCATAACCCACCTGTTGGTTTCCTTGTGTCGTTTGCGTTCTTGGCTCACAACACTGGGGTCGTGTTGACTCACTGTTTCAGTTCATAGGATTATTAAGAAAAGTGGTATCCAGTCGAGCATATTGGCTTGAATGAAGTCGTGGTTTAACCGAGTCAACTGTGACTCCGGACATATAAGTCATCAAAAAAAAACTATCGATCCCTGACTGAATCCTCACTTCCACTGGACAATCTACTCGTTTGTGTGTAAGTCGTGGGCGAGTTTATTCTGGATGTTTGAATTTGCATGTGTTAGTTTTATGAACCAATTTTATTTGCCTCCATCCATCTATCTGCAAACTGGGACTGAAATATCTTTCGTTATCTTGTATGTATGAAGTCTGAGCATCAGTGTCAATCAGAGATGCAATGTTGTCAGTGGCAGTGGGTCAGCGAAAGCGTTGTGCAAATGTGATTGCTGTGGATAAGCGGACAATGTACAAACTACAGAGTTTACGGCAACGTAGATTAATCTTAAAAGTCTGAAAGTTAATCAGCACAGTGAGTGCAGTAAGTGATGGATTCCGATCAACGTAGTTAACAGGTGGCCTCAGTCTTTTCCAAGACATGCAGTACACAGTGTGTAAGTCTGAGGACACGTGATTGTCGCTGAGCTCCAAATTCCGCTTCGTGGTGTATACCAAGCTGACTGTGATGCCAGGCGATAGCAAAAGGTCAGCTGTGGAAAGTCAACGACAACAACAGAAATAATTCAGTTTATTGTTTGCATTCAGCATTCTAGTGCATGGTTTTATTTCATACTTAAATAATTTTGACTACTGATGAGTAGTAGGGGATTTTGGTTTTCATATTGATTGAACATCACCCACAATCGATCGCAGTTGTCGCATTTCCATAAACTTTCCAGTTGGCCCCTTTTGAGAAGAAGCACTAGACTCGAGTTTCGTTCTCAGAATAAACTGAAAAAAAATTCTTCCACTTACGTGAGAATTTGTTACGTAGTCACTGACACAAACCTTAACAAATATGAATAGATTTTCGATTAAGAATTGTTGTAACTATCGAACCCATTGACGTTTGGTACATTACCACCTATTCAACTGACGGTTCCGTGCGTGAGGAGCTTAGAAAGGAAAACACTTAGACTTGTCGTTGTGCTTCCAGCGCGTATAAATCGAAATGCTAAATCGTCGAAGTCCTGAAGATTTAGCAATCCACCAACCATAACCAGGATGTGAATCTCCCATGTAAGTTAATTTACGATCACTCACCCATATAGGTGTATGGACCCAGTGAGTGCATTAGTTCAGATAGCAGATGTATTTTCATTCAACCGACCTTGGATGTTAGTGACTACCAATGCAGTGAAGTTGAGCGAACGTAACATACTACTCATACCACGGCTATTCAGTAGTAGGACCGGAGCATATATTTTGACATCGTACAAGCCGCAGGAAAAATGCAGAAAAGAAAATCAGAGTGCAGCATCGCTCATAGTGGTCCCTGCTACTTAATGGAACTGAGCATTGACGTCTGCGACAACTGAAAAGGTCTGAGCCGAATACCGCGTGCAACTGAGTGGTTTTATTCCAGGTCTTGTTTAAATGCTTAACCCATGTGTTGGTTTGTCGAACAAGCAACCCTTGTGCCATCCGCGTTCCTGGATCACAACACCAATGCCTGGGTGACGCAGAAGATAAGCGGACAATAGCAGTTCACGGTGTTCATCTGAATATTAGAAAATTCGAAGACGTGACTCCGTTGTTCACTCACGTCCACCTAGTTAAGAGAAAACATTGACATGGAGAAGACTGTTAGACCCTAATGGCCCAATGATTGCAGACTGCAAGTGGGTGGGCAATCTGTCTTATAACGAATCTATTTTGTGCACAGTCAGGCGATATGCATTTGGAAGAATTCAACAGTCTTATCTTAGCTGAGCAGTAACCCACTGAGATGACACTTACGCTGGTGTTCTGGTGAGTCTAGTGTGGACGAGTTAAATTCGCTAACAACTAAAAAAACAATTATCACACTTCCGAGGACTCGCATCGTTGCTTCAGTGAGATATACATTCAGTGCCACATATTCGGTGTTTGTCTTAGGCTACCAGCCATGACTTATTAAGAACATTCCTTCCACACAGACCTAATAGTATTCTATTCTAGGTTACGTATGTTTCCGGTCAACCGACATTGGTCTAGGTAATTATAGTTTACATTTTCCAGGATTCACATGCCGACATCTTCGTTTTGACACTAGCGTTGAATAAGGGAGGGCAAACTGTAACAGGAGTAGATAGTAGGTTTGGGACTTGTTTGAACCGACTGTTGCGCGAAGGAGCTTTTGTTGTGTGGTTAACGGCCGTAGTTGTTTTGCTTAGTACCATCCTCAGTTAGTCAAAAGCGGGAGCGAATTCAAACTCAGAAGTGAGAACGTCGTCGGCGC